>PITA01005163.1:0-114110 GCA_004023965.1 Spilogale gracilis | reverse complement strand
TTTTTTTTTTTTTTTTTTTTTTTTTTTTTTTCTGGAACTTCCATTATTCAGTTATTGAAACTTGCAGTCGGGTCCTCAAATTTTCTTATAATTTCACTCTCTTATTTTTCAATTTCTTTGTCGTGTTGCTGTGCTTTCTAGGCTTCCTCAACTTAGATTACATTTCTGTTGTTTTTTATTTCTGCTATCATCTTATTCATTTATACAGGCTTTTTTTTTTTTTTTAAGATTTTATTTATTTGTCAGAGAGAAACACAGCCAGAGAGGGAACACAAGCAGGGGGAGTGAGAGAGGGAGAAGCAGGCTTTCTGTTGAGCAGGGAGCCCGATGTAGAACTCGATCCCGGGTCTCCAGGATCATGACCTGAGCCGAAGGCAGTCGCTTATCCAACTGAGCCACCCAGGTGCCCCGCTGAGCCACCCAGGTGTCCCTATACAGGCTTATTTTTAATGTATGATCTTTTACAACCACTTATCTCTGAGGATATTCATAGATTAATTTCCTCTCCATTAATCCATCTAGTTTGTTTTGGCTTCTTTTCCATGTTTAGAGACTCTTCCCAAATGCTTGATGATCCTTGACTGTTCATTCCTACTTAACAGTTGGGCATTTAAATGCCCATCAGAAGGTCTGTGCACATGGGAGCTGATTGTGACTGTGGGCTCCAGAGTAGGGAGACTTGATGGAGAAATTTCTTTGGGAAACCCTCAATGTATTTGAGGGTTGTATTTTTAGATCTTTTCTTTGGGTTGGTCAGATTCCTCAGAAAAGTGACATGTGGTCTCTTGGGCGAGAAGGCTGGGGACAGCAATGGTTCTCAACATTCAGTGTCTAATTAATCCCATTTTCAGTGGGATATGTCTGTCCTCAGATGTGCCTGGTGTTGCCCAGTCCCGAGACCCTGCTTTATGCTCTCTGGGAAGTAAGCCTCTCATGTACCTGAGTCAGAGAGTGCACAATGGTTTAACCACATGAAATCAGGCAGAGGATCTAGAAGTAATTCTCGAATAGGCTTTCAATCAACCATTCCTTGGTTCACAGTGTAGTACTTGATACTCCTCAGTCTTCAGGGGATCCACCTAGTAACCAGAATGCTTCTTAGCTTTCTCCAAGGTGGGTAAGGATTTGGTTTTCTTAGGTCTGCTCAGTCAGTCCTTGTGTCCCATTACTCCTGATTTTGGCTCCTTTATTCTTGTTGTAGTGGGTCTCTGCAGGGAGAGAGCTGGATGCAGGTACTCAGCCAGGACTTGCAATCAATCCCTGTTCTGACTCCAGGGGGCTCCTGCAAGACTCTTTCCAATCTTGTCTGCCTAACCACTATCTTGCTACCAAAGTCATTTAAACAGAAAACCAATCATTTACTCAAGAACCTCACTGGCTCTCCATTACCTATAAAACAGTCCCAGTTCCTTATCAAAGTACCAAAGGTCTCGGATGAGTTGACCCCATTATCCCTTTCTGGCACAACTTATCATGAAGAGGATGAGAGGACATTGGAACCGGACTGCCTGGATCCATTCTCTGGGCTCTGCCATTTTATCAGCAGGGTGATCTTGGCCTCGTTATTTAATCTCATCTGCAAAACAGGGATAATAGTACCTGCCTTCCAACATTATGGTGAGGTTATTAGAGCATTTATCACAGCAGCTGGCACACAGGAAGTACCATGGGAACCTTAAAGGTAAGCCTCTGCACACCTGTCTCCTCCAGGAGATTATCAAGTCCTCGGAGAGGGCTCCATCCCATTGAGTCAACATCTGTGGGACACTTATAATGGGATAGACATGATGTTATTCACTAGCGACTATGTAAAAAGAGCTTGGTCCATGAAGACTAATGATTAAAATAGAAGGTGACAAACTCTACAATACAGGAAAGAGCACAGTGAAGAGAATAGAAAGCAGGTAAGATCCAATGGTTCATTACAGTGGGGGAAGGCTTCACAGAACTAACATTTAAGATGGGGCTTGAGGAATGAATCTGTAAGACAAAAGGTTGTGCTGCTAAGACAGTGGGTGGGGGGGGATGACAGGCAAGGCTGGAGAAGCAGGTTGGGGCCAATTGCACAAGGGCCCTGTGTAACCTGTTGAGTCTGTATTTTGTTTCAACCAGTTTGTCAATTTCACCATCCTCACAGCCTGGGAGTCCCAAGCACAATTTGGGGGTGTTACAAGTATTTTGTTACTAACAATAGCTATAAGGCAGCTATCTGGCAATTCTTTAAAAAATAAATTCGAACCCATTCCCCCAAAGTGTTCAAGAAGTCAAACATAAAAGAACACATACACTATGATTCCATTTATATAAAGACAAAACCAGGCAAAAGTACTCTGTAGTGTCCCAATTCAGGATAGTTGCCTTTCCAAGTGGATAGTGACCAGAAGTAGATCCAGGCAGGACCCAGTCAGGGGTGCCAATAGTTTCTTGATGTGGTTACTTGTCCCACAGGTATGTTGTTGATGAAAATCCATCAAGTTGTATACTTATATGTGTTCTTTGCTATATTGATTTTTAGTTAAAACAATAAATTAGATTCATGAGACTTTGTGCTCACTTGGATACACATGTGTTCACTTGAGGAAGAGGTAGAGCTACAGGCTCGGCAAGTATCATTACTTTGGTGTTCCTTTAAGGACTAACTCAAAAGAGCTCTTGGATATTCTGAATGGCCGAGGATCGCTAACAACAGT
Source organism: Spilogale gracilis (assembly GCA_004023965.1). Taxonomy (NCBI): domain Eukaryota; kingdom Metazoa; phylum Chordata; class Mammalia; order Carnivora; family Mephitidae; genus Spilogale; species Spilogale gracilis. The sequence goes on along the minus strand of PITA01005163.1, from coordinate 111,420 downwards.
CACTGTCACCACCACAAGGACTTCCTGTGTCACAAACTGACTTACACCCAAGGGTCAGAGACTGAAATACCAGCACTTAGCATATGTATGAGATGGTTCTTCCCCTCACTTTAGATATAACCGGGGGGCTGATGGTTTGTTAACCTTATAGAGAAACACAGCTCAAAACCACATCTGTACAAGAATGATTTTTTTTTTAAAGATTTTATTTATTTCTTTCACAGTGAGAGAGGGAACACAAGCAGGAAGAGTGAGAGAGGGAGAAGCAGGCTTCCCGCTGAGCAGGGAGCCCGATGTGGGGCTCGATCCTGGGACTCTGGGATCATGACCTGAGATGGAGGCAGTCGTTTAACGACTGAGCCACCCAGGCGCCCCTGTACAAGAATGAATTTTTTTTTCTTTTTTAAAGATTTTATTTATTTGACAGAGAAAAACACAACCAGAGAGGGAACACAAGCAGGGGGAGAGAGGGAGAAGCAGGCTTCCTGCTGAGCAGGGAGCCTGATGTGGGACTCCCAAGATCATGACCTGAGCCGAAGGCAGTTGCTTAACCAACTAAGCCACTCAGGCGCCCCTACAAGAATGATTTTTAAGGTATTCAACGTCTATGTACCCTTAGGAGCATAAAGAATGAGGTTTGGTTTTTTTGCTTTTCTTTACTAAAAAAATCTACTTTAGATCTGTTTCTCAAGGTAACCACTGTTAGGACTCTCATATATTCTTATATAGGTATTTCATAAACACAGGAAAGCATATGTAAATGTGTAAGTGTGTTACACCTGCCCCCCCCTTCTTTTCTTAAACAAATCGGAGTCCCATATATTCACTTTTGTTCTTCCCTCCGGATGTAAACATGGATACAGCTCATTCTTTCCACAAGTATATAGTATTCTATTCAGTATATACATTATCTTATTTAATCAAATATTTGTCTTTTGCTTTTACAAACAGTGTGCCTGGGATACCCTTAAATATACCCTTTTTAATGTGTTTCTTAAATTATGCAGAAACTGCCCCAATATATACTAACTCTGTTACCAAACTTTTTGACCTCTGCATTTCTATTTGGTTAACATTAGCATCTCATTGCTATCTTAATTAGGAATTCTCAATTTAGTTCCACTCATCTTTCCATTTCTACCTGAATGAGCACTGACCCATTTTGATTAGCACAGCCTTACTGAGACTACAGAATATAATTATTCATATCACAACTATTTATTTTTATTTTTTTAAAAGTAGGCTCCACTGTGGAGCCCAATGTGGGGCTTGAACTCATGACCCTAAGATCAAGACCTGAGTGGAGATGAAGAGTCAGATGCTTAACTGAGTGAGCCACCCAGACGCCCCCTCACAACAGTTTTAAGTAGAAAAACTATCTAGTGATTTAAAATTTGCTTTAAAGAAGACGCATGTTCACAGAATAGACCATATTCCTACATATACAGAGAGCTAATTACTTGTCTTTTTGTTTTTTAAAGATTTTATTTATTTGACAGAGAGAAATACAGCTAGAGAGCGAACACAAGCAGAAGGAGTGAGAGTGGGAGAAGTAGGCTTCTCGCGGAGCAGAGAGCCCAATGCAGGGCTCGATCCCGGGACTCCGGGATCATGACCTGAGCTGAAGGCAGATGCTTAACAAATGAGCCACCAGGCGCCCCACTCAACACCTCTCTTAAAAAAAAAAAATGTTGGGGCGCCTGGGTGGCTCAGTTGGTTAAGCTACTGCCTTTGGCTCAGGTCATGATCCCGGAGACCCGGGATCGAGCCCCACATCGGGCTCCCTGCTCTGCGGGAAGCCTGCTTCTCCCTCTCTCACTCCCCCTGCTTGTGTTCCCTCTCTAACTGTGTTTCTCTCTGTCAAATAAATAAAATCTTAAAAAAAAAAAAATGCTAAGATACTAAGTTTTTTAAGTACCCCATGAAGACAAGAAACTACCTCAGAGGGAAATAGTAAGTACACTGAATTAAAGAGTATCCTGCCCAAATTCACATCTACCCAGAGCCCATGAATGTGACTTTATTTGGAGGCAGGGTCTTTGCTGATGTAATCAAGTTAGGATGAGGTCACACTGGAGGAGAATGGCTGTGAATCCAATGACTGGGCTTATAGGAGGGAGATCGGATACAGACACACACAGGGAAGACCTCACATGACAACAGAGCAAGAGGCTGGAATGACACAGCTCCAAGCTGTAGAACACCAAGGATTGCCAGCAATCGCCAGAAGATATGAAGAGGCAGGGAAGAATTCTTCCCTAGCACCTTGAGAGATGCCATGGCCTGGTGACACCTTGATTACGGATTTCTAGTTTCCACAACTGTAAGAGCATAAATTCCTGTTAAAAGAACAAAAGCCTAAAACCTACTGAGTTTATGGTAATAATTGTTAACAGCAACCCTAGCAAACTAATACAATAGCCATCCCAAACCTGTGTAAAGTTTGAACCACTGTAAATTTCAAGTGACATAAAACCATTATCAGATGACTTGTCAGTCATTAGGCTACTCTGAAAGGGCAAAAAGACAGACCTGATTTAGAAAATGCTTTGGAGGATACTTATTTATTTATTTGTACATTTATCTCCTTAAGGCACAATTTATAACAGGGAAAACAGTTCCTGGAAATAAATGCTACTGTTTTACAAAGCGTTCATACTCTTGTTATATATTGCCTCAATATGTTTTAACAACCTCAAAAGTGCTGTGGCATTATACGGGAAAAGATTTTTCTTCTGCAAACGGTAAATGGCACCTTGAAGCTCTTCAAAGCACTTCAGTGTTCTATAAGATATTCCCACTTCAGAGATGTTATTTGGGACTCTATCACAATCAACAGAGAAGGGACTATTAGACTGTTTTGGAACCAGTGGCCTTGACTGAGGTTCCAGGCTAAGTTGTTTTTTATCTGTACCTGTTCCAACTGTGTCCTGAGATTTCTCCATGACTTCTTGGTGTAAAGATGTTCGTTTACTGTTTGCTGAGTGCTGGTCTGTGCCTTCTGCTTCAGAATCATCAGAGCTGTCATAATCTACGAGACTTTGAGAGGATCGTTGAAGAGGCAGACTATCAGCCTGGAGTGTGGCGTGAGTCTCCTTGGACATCACAAGCTGGCTTGGAGATCCAGAAGAAGTCGAAGGGCTAAGTTCTATTTGGTTGTGGCTTCTGTCCTGGACAAGTGAGGAGCTACAACTGTAAATATTTATGTTATCTTTAGATTCTGTTATGTCAAAATGCTTGCAAATCATGAAAAAAACATCCCAGTCTTTTTGCAGTAATTTTAAATATCTAACAAAATATTCAAGGAAACAGGTTTCCGATGAAATCAAAAAGTCAAGAAGAACTGAAGGATCAAATCCTATATTTTTCAGTAAGAATAAGAAAATACAGTGTGGATTATAGCCATATTCATGTGTGTGATGGGTCCACATTTCTTTTTCTTGGGCCGAGCTTTCAGTAGCTTTACATGGTCTGAAAATCAAAGTAACAGAGACCCCAGATTAATGACTTTTTACAAAAATAACAGTTTTAACAGACAAATTCACATACCACAAATTCACCTACCAGATTACTTTTTAATCTACACACTGTTTTAAGAGAAAAAAATTCAAAACAATCTCTTCCTCTACAAACTCCATTTAAATCTAACTCAATAAATAAAATCTAAGGACTTTGGTAGTTTTAGTTCTTGTTTGCTGAACAAAAGTCCTCTGACTTCCTGTTTCTTGACATCAGAGTTTCTCATTTCTACAGGTACCTGATTACAGAGAGTAAGATGGGGCTGGAGACTGACCTCCTTCCTTTCCTTCCACACTCTCCTCAGTAGGGGTGGGCGTGTGACCTAGACTGACCAGTCAGAGCACCTCATGCTCCTGGCTACAATGAGCGAATCCAACATGAATCTGTGATCCCAGAGGGCTAATCAGATCTCCCTCCCTGAGACTCTTGCTGGAGCTACTGATGATGGTAACTGAAAGGCAGGTGCTCCTGGTATTTCCGCCTGAGAATGAATTCAGAGTTGCAAGATACAAAGAGCAATGACCAACAACATGACTGAATCCCTATATATACAGTGGTATCACGCCCCTTGGAATAAATTTCTAATTGTGAGCTAATAAATCCCCCCCCCCTTTTTTTGCTTAAACTAGTCTGAGCAAAAAGCTCAACTAATAACCAAACAATCTTAATAAAGTTACATTAAAAACAAACGTCACTAGTACGTGCCTCTCCAGATGCATTGAAGTGTAGAAAGTTAGAGATTTAATTCAGAGGCTTCCTCTTTCCTGAGCAGTAAGGAGTCAGCTCTGAGATCTGTTCTAATGGGCTAATCGGCATGTGGGTTTTCAGCCCTGTTTGAGAGCCTAATTCAAATCACAGGCAGGCTTTTGTGTTCTTGATTAGAACCTTTTGAAAATTGGCCCCAAACCCTTACAGTCTGAAAGCAGCCACTGCCAGCACGGCCATAATACAAGTAGGAACTGGCAGCATTAGCATTGCACTGTTGGGCATCAGTAAGAAAGCCCTTACTCTGAAGCCAAGAAAGAAATGGAAGTCAAGCAAGTATTTTAGGGTTTTAATATAGCCGAGTGGAAACAGTGTAAAAGGTCATCAGTTACGAGCTTCATAACCAATTACAGATATCTGCCACAGGATGATATGACCCCGTGTAAGCCGCTTTAATAAAGCACAAACAGGCTCAGCACGCTGTGTCATTAGTAACACAGCTTCATGACCAACTGCTGCAACCCCCCTCAAGTCGCGTCAGCCCCCATTCAACTGTATAATAAAATGAAAATTTCAAGCTGTTGCTTTGGTTACTTACAAGGCTGAAGTTACCTTTAAAAAGGCAAAAATCACCACATTTGAAGCTCACCATGGAAAAGTTAGTCTTTGGGGTGAACAGCATTTTTAAACATCGATTAAATGAAGGTTCAGAAAATGGTACAAACTTACCCCTGATCGCATAGGTAAAACGGATGAAGTGAAACCAGAACCCGTACTTTGTAGCCCCCTCCCCTGGTCTAGTTCTACTCCCCCAGATCTGCCTACCCAGCCAAGTTTTCATAATGAGAACTCAGATGTAATCTCATTTTCATGTAGAGCAAGGTTAAAGCAAGGAATTGGAACTTACAAGGAAACCACAAGACTGTTAGGGATATTTCTTTTCCCCTTAATGACGGAAAGTAAATAGTATGTCCAGCACATTATTAAAAATGTTTTCCACTTTTCTGGCACATAGTTAATAAAATTACTTTAAAATATACTGGCCTGGTCAACTTTAGGTAGATGCCCAGTGATGCTTTGGCAGCCTCCAGCATGTCATCGTCTTGTTCTATGAAGACCCTGGAGATCCACTCACATAGATTATGTGACTGAAGAGAGGGCTGAAGGTGAGGCTTTAAGAAGGTCAGTAACTCAGACATGAAACTCTGTAAATCAACTTCAACAGATGCAAATTTCAAAGAGCGGGCAACTGTTTATGGATGCATTAATATCTTACTATAATTTTATATATAGGCATCTCAAGTACTCCAACGTGGATTACCAAAATTCACTTTCAAAAAAGCCTGAGTTAGGGATTATCTCTACTTTGCAAATTGGAAAAACTGAATGTCAAGAGGAAAAATGGACTCCCTTAAGAGGATAAAATTAAAATGTACAATCGGTTTATCTCCTCACCGCAAATACCAGATAACTAATTATTTTGGAGAAACTAGAGTTACATGAATTCTTGATAAAAGCATATAAATACATGAACGACAAAAGACAGCATAAGATGCCATAGCTGTTACTAGAGGCAAAAGTGCAAGCAAGCAAAAATCATGTTGCCTTTAAAATAACAGGAAAAAATCTTTTTTGTTTGTTTGAAGTATTAAAAGAAAGTACTACTATTGAGCACTAAAACCAAAAAAGTTTGTAAAACTCTGAATTACAGAACATGTGCCACCTAGTGTTGTAAATTATAACTGCACAGAATGATATCTAGTACGCAGTAGTTTACAAGATAAATGACATCCAAAACAATTCAGGGAAGTCGTTGCTTATGATTCAAAACTCTCACTAAAATTATATGCTGCTTGTTTAGAGACATCAACTATTCCTTTTTAGCAGATGAAATGGAAGACATGTCTTCCTCAACGCCTAAATTGAATATCCTATTTCAACAGTCGTCTTTGGCTTGAATTAAGAACCTAGATGTTATGTGCAACAATTTCTTAATCAATGTAACTTCTCACATGTTAGTTTTCACTTTATAGTTATTGATAATCTACATCAATACTCAATTTTATGAAGGAAAATACGAATGAAATACTACAAATACCTGAATTGAACTGACTTCTATCACTTGCTTCGAGGTGATTCAGTAGCACCTCTTCGTTCTTAATCTCGGTCACTAACTATATTATACAAAATCAGTTTAGCCCACAAAATGTTGACGTTTCTGAGTGTAATTCTACTTGTTTTTTTGAAGAAAATTTAGTAAATTATAATTATCATAACATGTACATGTAATTAGTCCTGAGATTTGAAAATTATGAATTACTTTCTATCAGCAAACAACTACTCATTACTTGGCACACAAAAGGAGTTCAGAGAATTACCTTTCATTTCATTTGCTGAAGCACAACTTTGAGACTTGATTTCTAAGGATTTAATGACAAGTAGGCTTGCTGCTCTGAGAATAACATGATCTGGACCAGGGACACGCTCACATGTAGGCTGAACTTCACCTCCACCAAAGCAGGGAGGTTTTCCATGGACAGACAACGTCCTCAAGAAGCCCAAATCCACGGCTCGCAAAACAGCATCAGCTAAAGCCACCATATCTACATCTAAATGCTGATCTGGTGGAGTTAGGACAGGGCTAGATTCCCGACACAGGTCTTCACCCACTTTCCAAAGAAGGCACTTTTTGATGAATACGATGAACTTCCTTTTGACAAAAGCCTGAATAGGCCAGGTAATAACGTCTAGCACATAAGAAGGTTTCAAAAATAAAATCCTCTGGCAAGCGAAATGTAGCTTCAGGTGGATTCTGGAAGCTATAAGGAGTTCAAGTAATTCCAGGGAACATATCAAGGTATTTATTATTTTAGAGGTATCTTGGGAGCTTTCCAAATGATGAGAAAATAATGAACTGTAAAACACTTCAAAAATACTGTCAAAAAGAGTCAGGAACTGCTTTAAAATTTCTGCAATGAGAAAAACAGTAATTATAAAGTGAAGGCTTCTTAAAACACAATTTACAATTCAATTTTTGTAAATATTATCACTTTACAAAATGAAAAAATGGATATGGATTACTTAATGCGAACAAGTGAAGATACACAGAATAACAGCTCATAAGAAGACGTGGTATATATTACACAATAGAGTATTGCTCAGCCATGAATGGAATGAAATTTTGCCATTTGCAGTGATGTGGACAGAGCTTGAGTATATTATGCTAAGTGAAGTAAGTCAATCAAAGACAAATACCATATGATTTCACTCCTATGTGCAATTTAAGAAACAAAACAGGAACATAGAGGAAAATCAAAGAGGCAAACCAGAAAACTGACTTTTTTTCTTAAAGATTTTATTTGTTTATTTGGCAGAGAGAGAGAAAGCGCACAAGCAGCAGGAGCAGAAGCAGAGGGAGAGGGAGAGGTAGGCTCGCTGCTAAGTACAGAGCTAGAGACTTGGGGACTGATCCCAGGATCCTGGGATCATGCATGACCCAAGCCCAAGGCAGACACTAAACCAATTGAGCCACTCAGGCGCCCTCAGAAAACAGACTTTTAACTATAGAGAACAAAGGACGGGCTGCTGGAAGGGAGGAGGTTGGAGGGGATGGGTTAAGGAGGACACTTGTGACAGAGACTGGGTGTTATATGCAAGTGACGAATCACTAAATTCTACTCCTGAAATCAATATTATACTATATGTTAAATATAGTGTAATATTGAATACTAAATTAAATATAGAATTTAAATAAAAACTTGAAACAAACAAGAATAACAGCTAATAACCACAGTTAATTATCCATTTTAAAAATATCAAAAGGGACATATAATATTAGCTTTAATTTGCCTTCTAATGTTTTATTTACAAAAGCCTTCACATTTATCTTCAGTCAAAAATTTTGGAGTGAGATTCTTTAGTATTTCATACTTCAGGACAGATCAGATGCTATAAAGTCAGTTTTAACTTTCATTATAAACATAATGCTCCTTGGGAGCAAAAGAATAACATTTATGGGGAACCATAATTTGTACCTGTTTTTTGTGAACATGTATCTTTAAAGATTTCTTTTATTATAACAGTAAGGGTCCAGAGACAGTATACTGCTTTCTCATTTTCAGGGTATTCAGAAAGATTTTTTTGGCAAAAAGCAATCCAGGAATTACTAAGTGTTCTCTGTAAGTGAGAAAACAAACAGTAGCAAGTTATAATAGAAAATGTTCTTTACAGTTGCAAATTACCTATTATATACAACTCTATATAATATTGTTGACTCTTGCAAAAAAAAAAAAGGTCTAGTATTTGGTAAAACAAGAAAGAGACAAATATCCTAATATTCTTTACATAAAAAAATTCAATGTGCCATGGAAATAAAGGCTCAGCAGGGGACATGAAAATATTAGCAGTGATTATTTCTAAGTGGTGGAATGATGTGTGATTTTTAATTTTGTTCTTTATACTTTCATTTCCCAAGTTTACTACTAGTATAATGCCACATTTTTGTATTTAGAAAAAAATGTTACTTTGAGAAAGGAACAAGCACTTATAGATTAAATAAATCGGTAGATGCTTACATTTATTAACTAATTCAGAGATAAGAGAAAAATCTGATGCTCGATTTGTTTGTACTTTTTTCACCATGCTGAGGACCACTCTTAGAATTTATTTATATTGAACCTGTAAAAACGGTCTTGGTCTCCAGTAGAGGTTCCTAAATCTTTTTCTGGAGAAAAGGAAGCAGGCCTACCGGCTCCTTTAAGAAACTGAAGAAGTTATAGACTCACTTAAAACCTTCCTTTGGGTGAAGAATCTGATTTACAATGACTTAGAACATATTTAAGACTCTACTCTCTGATATAAGTCACTATTATATTACTACATTCTTACACGTTTATGGATTTCTATGTTATTGAACGAGCAAACATTTTATTGATACAAACATTTGAAGGGTAAAATCGAATACCAAAGAACAATTTTAAAGAAACTATGAAAGAAAATATCCTAATTTGATTACTTATCTTACCTTTTCTCTTAACTGGAAATACAGAAGTAAGGCAAGGCACTTTGCAGCCATGTGGGATAACAATTTATCTGAGTCTTGGAACATACAGATCTATGGGAAAACAAATAAATTTACCCACTATTACCGAATGTTCTGAAAACTTTTCTTTTAAACATCTAGATCTAAAGAAAAACCCCCAAAACAACCCCATAGAAAACAAATGGCTTACTAATTTAGAATTGATGTCAGATGATTTCAAAAGAATTTTAATTATATCTCTGTAATTCTCCTTTGCGCGGGAGTCAGTTTCAACAGACAGAATTCTGGTTATCATCACTTTGATTACTGTTAACTGAAGGAGCGCTATTTCTCGGGCGCTGCACATCGGCGAGTGTTTCTTCAAACACACAGGCACTATGGAAATGTTAGCCAAATTGGCAGAGGATGGCTGACACCTGTCCTGCACACCATGGGAGCTTGGGCATTCTGAAGGGGTGGTTGTAGAGCATTCTTGATCCAAAGATGCTGGGTTGAGATAAAAGATGTAATCATGGTTCTCATTTTCAAGTGTGGCTCCCAGAAGGACCTTCTTGTATAATTGTTCTAAAACGTCAAAGAAAGCTTTCATTGGGACTGCCAAAATATATCTCATGAGAAAGCTGATAACTCCAAACTGTAAATATTAATCTCAGAAATGCGACAAATCTGTTAAGATGTTTCTTCAGTAAGACCTAAAATAGGGAACAGTTATAAAATTACAAGCGTCATACACATCATTATTACAGGGAGAAAGGCCATCTGTTTCCGCTTACTCATTTAGCCTCTTAAGTGAAAGGTAATACTGATTGCTTAATTTCTAAAATGGAAGACTGGTAATAAGAACAGTATTTTAAGACCGTAGAAAATAAAACTTATGCTTTCCATACAGATTTAAGATCATAAAATTATTTTTAATTTTATCAGAGTACAAACTTTACCTTTGCTTTAATATTTTTCAATAGGCCTTGAGGGCCTCTCAATCTTGGCACTATTGACAATTAGGGGCTGGGTGATTTTGTTGTGGGGGAGCTGGTCTGTGCATTGTAGGAAATTTAGCAGCATTCAAGGCCTTGGCCCACTAAATGCCAGTAGTACCTCCCCTGGGAGAGTGAGGGGCATAACCCCATGCAGGCTGACACTCAAGGGACCACCTCAAATTAATTAACCTTCACATTCAACTTACAAATGAAAACCTAGTTAGACTGCTGTGTGGTCAAATGAATGTGGTGATTGATTCACAACTTAAAATTAAATAACAGGAAGATCCTTGGCCAGCACTTTCAACCTTAAATAAAAAAATGAAAAATGCCACACTAAGAAAAAGACAAGGGGTTAAGCAAAAGTAATTGAAATGTGAGCACACTCTACTTGTAGCTAGATACAACTTGAGACACTCCCGCTGTCCCGGACTCTTACATGATGGAGACCAGCAAGAGTGAGGAGAACGGAAAGGACATTTAGGGTCAGACATGGTTTATAAAGCAAAGAATATGGACAATCATTGATAGATGAGTATTAGAGGAAATGTTATGGGTAATATGAGTATTCATGTAGTTATTATAGAGCAAGTGTAGCTGGGAAAAATTTAAGACTTTGGCAGAAGTCAGAGATTACTGAATATCCTTCCAATGTAAAGCTGAGCCTCTGGGAATTATAGGATTCTTTGGGTCTCAGTCCCTTCATTTCTTCGTTGCCTTTGAGCTACTTCACACCTTTGTAAATCTGTTGATTGCTGATGGCCATGCAAATAATCTGTCTATAGACATGCAAATAATTGGTGGAGGAACCCTCCTCCGGTGGGGGAGGGAGGGTGTTGGGGGGTGTAGTTTTGCTTCTGTTTGTAAACTCAGTTCAACATTCCTTTACTCCACATAAATTCATGGTTCTTTAACTTTTCCTTTAAAACAGTTGTGACATTTGCCTAGTTCTTTTATTAATGAGTTAAATAAAATCGCTGATACAAGTTCATTTTGTATGGGTCATGACTTCATCAGAACTCTTCCAACTTATCCTTTAATAAAGTCCAAGGACTGCCCCCGTCTACTCTGGTCCATTTATAAATGCCCAGTCCACCCTTAACTTTGGTCCTCACTGGAGAAGTCCTAGGAGAGCTGTCACTTAACACTGGGTCTCACTTCTACAGTATGGCGCACTGACCTGCCCCTTTTACACTTCCCTGTCCACTGGTTTCTTCTGCCTTGCTGAGCTTCTAAGGAATTTCAATTCCTGATCATCCCCACAGGACAAAATTGCCTTCTTTTTGTCCTATAGCGTAGAAATAAGTATTAAGAGACCTATAGACTATAACTTAAAGTTATGAATACAACCTTCTCTGGTAGAGTTTCTCTGAATCCTCTTTTGAAACTGGTGAACACCTCATATGATCTGGAAACATAACTAATTATCGGGAACCCTGTTCCATCTGATAATGTTCAGTGTTATATGTTACCTGAACTCGATGCTTCCAGAAAGCAAGAATGATTACTGTTCCAGGAAAAGGCTCATCATACTCCCAGACAGACTTCACCTTTATGCTTCCACATTGACTCCCCTTGTTTGGTAAATCCCCACATTTCTGCCTTCTTCTTTGAGAGATGTCCTGTTAATGAGCATTCTCCCTCTTCCAATAGCCTGAATAAAATTATCTTCTTAATTGTCTGGTGAGTTTTATCACCCACAAACAGAAACTAGCTTTCATATTCTACTTTAGAGTGCACTACCATTGTACTTATTTCACTTTGTATTTTAGTTATGACAGTAAGATTTCTTCCCAATAAAACTACTGACATTTTTTTTGAGGCTGACATAAACGATAACATTTTTATATGTCAAATATTTTGTGACAATAGATTATTTCAGGTCTTAACTAATATCATATGTGCAAGTCTCTTATAATTTTAGCCACAAATGAAATTCTTTTTATTTCAATGTTACAGCAGTAGCAATACTTCCATTAAGGGGCACCTCGGAGGCTCAGTCAGTTAGGTGTCCGACTCCTGATATTTGCTCGACTCATGACCTCCGGGTTGTGGGACTGAGCCCTAGCCGGGCTCCATGCTTTCCATGGGGTTTGCTTGGGATTCTCTCCCTCTGTCCCTCCCCCTGTGTTCTCTTTGTCAAATACATAAATAAATAAACAAACCTTTCAAAAAAACAAAACCAAAAAACTTTCCAACACTATTTCTATAAATCTTAAGTCCTTAAATTTTACCACAAATGAGAATAAGACTGTGGGTATTCAACCCTTTTGACCTACAACGAGGGCCATTTCTAATGGTTCAAACATTGCAGCAGGCAAAATTAAGTGAGTACCAGTAAACAAACAGATACATAGACAAGCAAGCAAGCAAGCAAGCAAGCATGAAATGGGCCATTTTCATTTTCCATCATTGTGGGACCCAGGTTCTTTGATAAGAGTGGTTGTGAGTAATCAGATTGAAAAGCATCAACTGGGGTGCCTGGGTGGCTCAGTTGGTTAAGCGACTGCCTTTGGCTCAGGTCATGATCCCAAGACCAGGGATCCAGTCCCACATCAGGCTCCCTGCTCGGCAGGAAGCCTGCTTCTCCCTCTCTCGTTCCCCTTGCTTGTGTTCCCTCTCTAATAAATAAATTAAAAAAAAGAAAAGAGGGACGCCTGGGTGGCTCAGTTGGTTAAGCAACTGCCTTCGGCTCAGGTCATGATCCTGGAGACCCGGGATCGAGTCCCACATCGGGCTCCCTGCTCGGCGGGAAGCCTGCTTCTCCCTCTCTCACTCCCCCTGCTTGTGTTCCCTCTCTGGCTGTGTTTCTCTCTGTCAAATAAATAAAAAATCTTGAAAAAAAAAAAAAAAAAGAAAAGAAAAGAAGAAAAAAGCATCAACTGAGGCCCACAAATGCCAGGTAGGTATAAGGGTGCCAAAGACAGGCTGCCCCAAAATGTGTCACTCTGGCACATCAATTATTTTAGGTAAAAGTTATTTCAGAGACAGCGTGTGCAGGAAAGGCACTCAGACCCTCCTCTCTGAAAACAGGAAATAAATCTCCCACACAAGAAGTAACCTCCCAGTATCAGGAGACAGAGCCATCCTGATCTCCACAGAAAAGAAATGGGAAGGCTGTATAAATCACCCTTTTTACTAATTTACCAGCACAACCCCAATTCTCTTAAGAATTCCTTACTAATAATTAAAGTGCCAAAAGTTAAGTTTTCTCTGTCCAGTCAATTCCTCACAGATTTATTGTCTCTTTGTCTAAAAAGTATAAAAACTGCCAATCTTAGTCACTTCTTTAGGTGTCAATGTCACCACTGGGGCTCTGTGCATATGTAATAAAACTGTTTTGGTTTTTTCTCTTAATCTGTCTCATCTAAATTTAAGTCTTGGTTCAGCTGGAAGATCATGAAGGGTAGAGAAAGAATTTTTCTTCCCTTCACAGGTACCAAATCAATGAAGAAGACAGGTGCTAGGCTGGTTCTACTAGGACTAAGCATCAATCTTTCTTCATTACAATGTTTTCTAAGGTACTGATGCTGGCCAAAGAAATCTGCATTGAAACAAGTGTCTTTGGGTAGCCTATTGAGAATTGTAGCTTTTTTTTTTTTTTTTAAAGGAATTATGGTTTAAATGAAAAAACAAATCCTGAAAAAATGAACTAGGGTATTTGACCAATCACACCTTTTTTCCTCAAGTGTCTGTTACAGGGTAGTATATTTCAAGCTCTTTCCCATACTGGTCTGGAGGAAGGTACACCCTCAGAGAAGTTTTTAAACCAGCTATACACTGTATATGTGGGAGAGATCTGCCTGACCTAAAAAGGAAACAAATATTAGGAAAGGTCTAACTAGGACAAAAAATGGGTACCGTCTTTAAAGAGCTTTTTTTTAAAGAAAATACCTCTTTGGCAGAGGAGAATGACTACCAGGTGACCAAAGGGGGTACCCAATATAAGCATAAAATTTGCCTCAAGTCTCTCTTTTACTGTTCGAGTACTATAAATATTTTGAATTTTGTATTCTATTCCTAATAGAAACATACAAGTCTTAATATAAAAGTACTATATTGCCACTTATCTTCACACAAAATTGATGCTTCAGGAATAAGAACTGCTAAAGTTTAGGGGCGCCTGGGTGGCTCAGTTGCTTAAGTGTCTGCCTTCAGCTCAGGACATGATCTTGGGGTCCTGGAATGAGCCCTTCATCCGGCTCCCTGCTCAGCAGGGAGTCTGCTTCTCCCTCTGCCCCTCCCCAACACGCATGTACGTGCATGCACACTCTCTCTCAAATAAATAAAATCTAAAAAAAAAGAAAAAAAGAAAAAGAATGGACAAAATTTATTGAGTGCCTACTATGTACCAGACACCGTTCTAAGTAATAGCTTCACAACAGTTGTATGAGGTGGGTAATTATCATATCTATTTTACAAAAAAGGAAATTAAAGCAAAGAGAGATTAAATTACAGAGCTAGTTAAGTGGCAGAGCCAGGAACTGAACCCACAAAGTCTAATATCAAAGCCTCTGGTCCTTCTCAAATTTCCTCTGATGCTCCAAGTGCAAGAAAATGGGTGAATAGAGGACTTCTAATAAGTTTCCTAAGTGAAAATAGTAACTCACATAGTCTAATTTTTAACACTTTCTAGATTTGTTCCCACAGTACTGTAAATCAGAATATCCATTCTTAAGAATCATTTTTACATGCTGCAAAATATCTAAACTCAAGGTCAATTACTATACAACTTCCCAGTGCAAACCAAGATAAATTTTTTCAAAAGATACTCAGCAACCAAAGGTTAAAACATTTATCAGGCCATCCATTTGATTGAATTTTTATATTAAATTACTTTTAGAAGCTACATCAAACCCAAGATGAAAAGCCAAACTATCCACAGATCGTACTTCGATTATCAGGCCATCGAGGGTTTAAAGGCAGTGTTAATATGAGTGACTAAGACTTTGACTTTACTTCACTTAAAATAATTTCAACTTTTTATAAAAACTAACTCAAAATGCATCATGGGCTTAAAAACTTAAAAGAAGATTTTAGGAAAAAAGAAAAAAGCAGGAAAAAAATATTTAGGATTCAAGGCTCAGCAAAAAGTTCTTAAACTTGGCCCCCAAAGCAGTTTTTAAGAAGTAAAAATTGATAAACTAGATCTCAACAAAATTAAGAACTTTTGTTCTGTGAAGGATTCTATTAAGAGCATGCAAAGACAAGTTATAGGCTGAGAGAAGATATCTGCTACTCAATCAAAGGGCTGGTATCTACAATATATAAAGGATTCTCAAAAATTAATATTTCAAAAGATAGTAATAATTAGAAAATGGGCAAGAGACATGAACAAACGTTTCTCTGACGAGGATATACAGATGGCAAAAAGTACACAAAAAGATGTTCAATCCCATCAGCCATTGGTAAATATATATTAAAACTGTAGTAAATACCACTTTCACTATAGCTGAAATAAAAATCAGTGACACCAAATTCTGAAGATATGGAGAACCAAACTACTTTTACATTGCTGGTGAGTTTATAAAATGGTACAGTCACTCTGGAAAACAGTCTGGTAGTTTCTTTAAAAAACTAAACATACTCTTAACCATATGTTCCAGCAATTGCACTCCTTGGTATTTATTCAAAGGAGCTGAAAACTTATGTCAACACAAAAAACCTGCACACAGATACATAGAGCAGCTTTATTCACAGTTTTCAAAATTTGGAAGCAGTGACCGATGTCCCTCAGTAGGTAATAAACTGTGGTATATTCACACAATGGAATATTATTCAGTGCTAAAAAGGAAGAGCTATTGAGCCAAGAAAAGACATGAAGCAACCCTAAAGGCATAGTACTAAGTAAAAAAAGCCAATCTAAAAAGGCTATATACTGAATGAGTCCAACTGTATGACATTCTGGAAGAGGTAAAACTCTATAGAGACAGTAAAAAGATCAGTGGTTGCCAGGGGTTGGGGTGCTGGAAAGGGATAAAAAGGTGAAGCACAGACTTTTAGAGGAATGAAAAGAATCTGTATGATCTCATAATAGCGGATATGTATCATTGTATGTTTGTCTAAATCAGAGAATGTGCACCACTGAGAGTGAACCCTAGTGTGAACTGCACCCTTTGGGCATAATGATGTGTCAGTGCGAGGTTCATCAATGGGAACAAATGTTACCACTCTGGTGGGGGGTGTTGATAACACAGGGGAGGGATATGCGTGGGGCAGGAGGTATAATTACAGGAAATTTCTGTACTTTCTGATCAATTTTGCAATGACCTAAAACTGCTCTAAAAAAATTAAATCTTTAAAGCAAAATAAAAAACTGAATATGCAACTATCGTATGACCTAGTAATTATACACCTGGGCAGTTATTCCAGTAAAATGAAGATTATAGTCACACAAAAAGCTGTAGATAAGAGTTCACAGCAGGTTCATTTATAATAGCAAAAAAACTGGAGATAAACCAGATGTCCTTCAGTGTATGAATGGTTATACTGTGGTACATTCATACCATACTGGAATACTACACAGCAGTAAGAAAAGAACTATTGATACATGTAATAATTTGGACAGTTCTTAGGGAATTATGTTAAGAGAAAAAGCCAATCTCAGAAGGTTGCAAATTGTGTGATTCCATTCTTGAAATGACCACATTAGAGAGACGGAGAAGAGAGTAGTGGTTGCCAGAGGTTCGGGAGGCCCCCTCCCACTTGGTGGGTAGGGTTATAAAGGCCAACACAAGGGATCCTTGTGATCGTGGAACTGGTGAAGGAAACACTAACCTACATATGTGATAAAAATTACACAGAACTAAATAAACAGATAAATAAACAAACGTAAATCAGGAAATCTGAACAGGATCAGTGGATTATACTTATGTTGTATCTTGGTTGTGATACTGTATGATAGTTGTAGAAGACAACCCACTGGAGGAAACTAGTCAAAGAGTACACAAGATCTCTCTGTATTATTTCTTACAACTGCATGTGAATATATAATCTCTCAAAATTGACAATTCAACCAAAAATATAATAATTTCAGGGGCACCCAGGTGGCTCAGTCGATTAAGCATTTGACTCTTGATTTTTGGCTCAGGTCATGATCTCAGAGTTGCGGGATGGAGCCCCGCAGTGTGCTCCACGTTCAGCAGGGAGTCTGCTTGTCCCTCTCCCTCTGTTCCCCCCCTGCTTGCACTCTAGCTCTAAAAATATACAATAATCACAGCTATAGACACTGGCCTTCCGATCAAGTGTTAATATGCATAGGATTTCAACTAAATGCAAATGTAAATGTATTAGAACTTTGATTTTAAAAATTCCTAGATGGAAAACCGAGTAGAATCGTATTTTATAATGTTAAAAAATATCTTCTTAAAAAACATTCCTATCTAAAAACTAGGTGGAAATTTTAAGTGTGTAGTCTACTCATTAGAAGACATTCTGCCATCACCCAATTTCAAGATTATTAAAAAACAAGTTGTTAGTAATTTAATCCTTCTTTGTATGCAGAAAATAACCACAAGAAAAAAGATGCCACTATCTTCTTTAGGAGATTTTCTTTAAACAACCCATACATTTAAATTCAGAAAAATAATTACTTTCATGGCTGATGTTACAATTAAAAAATGCTTCTCTTTATCTGAAAAGCTTTGGCTTTCATATATGAAAGGCTTTGGCTTGATGCAACAATAGGTTCCAATCTGATCACAGCCTACCTGGACATTTATTGTATATTGTCCTATTAATGAAGATGCTGTGATTCTAGGCGCAGAAGTTGAGGCACTCTAAACAAAGCTTATGTTTCAGGATTCTGGTTCCTGTCCCAACAAGACAGCAATCATTTTACCTAAACAAATAAAACAAGTGGTTAGAGCCTACAGAAAGTTCGAGGGTGGTGCCAAAGTTAGGGAGGCTAAATGAGGGTGGCTAAGGCACTGAGAAGGCCTGGAAGAGAAAAGGACAGAGGTTCCCGTTGTCTCTATCTAGCACCAGAGTCATTAAAGCTGGTTCACTATGACTGCGAGAGGACCTCTCTCTCCTGTAATAGATGGAGGGGGAAAGAATATCTTCCAAGAACATGTCACATGTTATGCATCTTCTCTTTCTTTCCTAGTTCTTCTCTTCACCTTTCTCTGTACCTCAGCATGTTCCTCAAAATGGATTAAAGACCTAGATATAAGGCTTGAAACCATGAAACTCCAGTACTGGAAGTCTCAGGTAGAGCAATCAGGCAAGAAAAAGAAATAAAGGATATCAAAACTGGAAAAGAAGAAGTAAAACTGTTTTTATTTGCAGATGATACGATTTTATATAAAGAAAATCCTAAAGACTAAAGCAAAAAATAATGTTAGATCTAATCAATAAATTCAGTTGAAGTTTGAGGATATAAAATTAAATATGAAAATCAGTAGTCTTTCTATCAGTAACAACAAATTTTGTGAAAAAGAAATGAAGCAATTGATTCCATTTACAATAGCATTAAAAATAATAAAACAATTAGGAATAAATGTAATTAAGGAGGTGAAAAATCTCTGAAAATCCCAAGACACTGATGAAAGAATTTTAAGGCACAAATAAATCAAAGGTAACCTATGTTCTTGGCTTGGGAGAATTAATATTATTAAAATGTCAATACTACCAAAAGCCATATATAGATTCAATGTCATCCCTATTTACATTCCAATGGTACTTTTTACAGAAGTAGAAAAAACACTCCTGATATTTATATGGAACCACAAAAGCCCCAAATAGAAAAAAAAAAAATTGTGAGGAAGAACAAAGCAGAAGACATCACAGTTCCTAATTTCAAGCTATACTATAAAGCTATAGTCACCAAAACAGTATGGTACCACCATAAAAACAAACAGACCAATGAAAGAGAACTGAGAGCAGAAATAAACCCTCACGTATATAGCCAACTAGCATCTGACACGGAGTCAAGAATACTCAATGGAGAAAGAAAGTTTTTTCAATAAATGGTGCCGAGACACTTGGATATTCACATGTAAAAGAATGAAACTGGACCCATATTTTAGCCTACTAAAAATGAACTCAAAATGGATTAAAGACTTAGATATAAGACCTGAAACCATGAAACTCCAGGAAGAAAACAGGAATAAAGCCCCTTGACATGGGTGTTGGTAATGGTTTTGTGGAGGACACCTAAAGCACAAGCAACAAAATAAATAAGCAAGTAGAACTATATCCAACTAAAAAACTTCTGCATAGCAGAATAAATCATCAACAAAATTAAAAAAACCTACAGAATAGAAAAAGTGTTCACAAACCATGCAGCTGATAAAGGATTAATTAATACCCAAAATATAAAAAGAACTTATACAACTCAATAACAAAAAAACCACAAATAATCCAATTTAAAAATCCAAGGATGGGGCACCTGGGTTCGGCTCAGGTCATGATCCCGGAGACCTGGGATCGAGTCCCACATCGGGCTCCCTGCTCGGTGGGAAGCCTGCTTCTCCCTCTCTCAATGCCCCTGCTTGTGTTCCTTCTCTGGCTGTGTTTCTCTCTGTCAAATAAATAAAATCTTTTAAAAAAATAAAAAAAATAAAAATGGGCAAAGGAGCTAAAAAGGATTTTTTTCCAAAGAAGATATATAAAAGGCCAACAAGGGGGGGCGCCTGGGTGGCTCAGTTGGTTAAGCGACTGCCTTCGGCTGAGACCAGGGATCAAGTCCCACATTGGGCTTCATGCTTGGCAGGAAGCCTGCTTCTCCCTCTCTCACTCCCCCTGCTTGTGTTCCCTCTCTGGCTGTGTTTCTCTCTGTCAAATAAATAAAAATCTTAAGAAAAAAAAAAGGCCAACAAGGTACATGAAAAGATGCTCAACATCACCAATCATCAGGGAAACGCAAATTAAAACTACAATGAGCTATCACCTCACATCTGTTAAGAGTTACCATCATCAAAGAGACAACAAATGCTAGTAGGCTGTGGAGAAAAAGGAACCCTGTGTATTGCTGGTAGCAATGGAAATTCACACAACCACTATGGAAAGCAGTATGGAGGATCTTTAAAAAAATTAATAATAGAACTGCCTTATGATACGACAATTCCATTTCTGAGGATATACCCAGAAGAATCAAAAACCCGAACCTGAAAACACATCTGCACCCCCATGTTCCTACTGATAATAGCCAAGACATGGAAGCGACCTAAGTGGATGAAAAAGCTGTGGTATGTATATACGACGGCATATTATTCAGCCATAAAAAATGAGGAACTCATTCCATTTTTAACAACGTGGAGGGACCTGAAAGGCATTATGCTAAGTTAAATTAGTCAGAAAAAGACAAATACTTATGATCTCACTTATATGTGGAATCTAAACAAACAAAATACAAAACCCAAACTCATAGCTAAAGAGATCACACTTGTGGTTATCAAAGGCAGAGGGTGGGTTGAAGGGGGAATTGTAGGAAGGTGGCCAAGAGGTACAAACTTCCAGCTGTAAGTTATATAAGTATTAGGGAGGTAAGGTATGACATGGTGACTCTTGCTGACACAGCTGTAGAATACACAGAAAAGCTGCTAAGAGAGTAAATCCTAAGAGTTTTCACCACAAGAAAAACAAGTTTCCCTTTTTTTCTTTCATTTCTTTTTATTGTATCTATAGAAGATGGATGTTAGCTGAACTTACTGTGGCAATCATTTCACAATATTTCTAAGTCAAACCTAATGCTGTATGCCTCAAACTGATACAATAATGCATATTGATTACTTCCCAATAAACTGGGGGAGGAAATGTTGGGATCTTTAACTGTTCAATCCTCCATATCCTCTCTCTTCTTAGAGCAATTTCATGGACTCTCTCAATGCCTTCAATTACTATCTCCATGCTGATAACTCCAGAATCCAGTTAGGGTCTAGCTGTCTTCTGGGCTCCATTCTCAAGTAGCTAAGTGCCATCAGAGAGTTCCACTTGGAGGTCCCACAGGCACCTTCTGCACAAACTCAGCTCAACTCCTGTGGCCCCCTCAGACTTGTTTTCTTCAACCTCTCAGTTTATGGTGACTGTATCTCCTAGATATACTATCTAGAAACCTGGACATCTTTCTGGACCCTTCCTCAGCCCACTGCTCTCCACCCTCACTGGCATTACTGCAGTAGACCACTTCTACCCTAGACAACCAACAGATCTCTTGCTAAATGGTTGTTTCTTAGCCTAACCTATGCACACTTCCTTCTGAAAAACTTCTCCACTCTCTTTACGATAAAATCCAAATCCCTGGGCATAGCTTAACAAGTCCTTCAGGATCTGCCTCTTGGAATCCTCTCACCAATCTGCCCCACAAACTAAGCTACAGGCTTTCTCCAAAGTTCTCAAAAATTGTGCACTTTAAGGGTTGTCACACTTTGCTTGGCATATTCTAAGCCACATACAACCTTCTCCCTCCCACTCTCAACCAATAATTTGAAAACATGCAGTTCCAGGGAAGCCTTTTACATATCTAACTCAGGACTGGGGCCCCTGCCAAATGCCGATACTATGGTATTTATCTCACTGCATTGTCTATAATTATTTTCTAGTTTAGTTTCCCCATACTTTGACTATGAGCTTCCCTGGGCAGGACTGAGCTGTTTGCTTACATAGGCCAATAGGCTGCTTATGAGGAAACCACAAAATACGTATTCTTGAATGAATGATAGTGTAAAAGAAAACATCAGGAGCAAACTGATAGTGTCTGCAGTGACCCCCATCTGCCACACAACATCTTAATATATCTCATTCCATAAAAGGAACTGATATGTTAACTTACTTCCTTTATATAATTAAGTAGGCCATTCTGTCTGGACATTGGTGGTAGTCAAATGTCTGGTGTATTGGAGGGCTTAGCTTAAAATAATATGCACTTGTTTGGATTACGATAATGGCCTTCCACATTTCCAGTAATCTTGCTCCAGCTAGTCTTTTCCACTGAGCAGCCAGCCAGTGATCTTTTCAAAACATAAATATGATATTGTACCATAGCTTACAAAGGTCCTGCAAAGGTCTGCAGGACAAGGTCTATCCAACATCCCCAATCTTATTACCAATCATTCTCCCTCTTACTCACTCTGCTTGACTACGCTGGTCTTCTTTTTGCAGTTTCTGCTGAACAGCAAAGGTTATTCCAGCATCAGAGGCTTTGCACTGTTGATTCTACCTGCCTGCAAAATTCTTCCCCCCGACCCCCCTCGCCGTCCCCGCCCCACACCCCAGATCTTGCCATGGTTGTTCCTCCGCATTCAGATAGCTGCTCAAATGTCACTTCCTCAGAGACCTTCCCTGACTACCTATCTAAAATAGCCAACATGTCATAGTCAAACTCGATCCTCTTATTCTCCTCGACTTTCTTTATGTAACCTAACCCTATGCGATTATTGTTTCTCTACTTCCCCTGTTAAAGCGAAAGCTCCACGAGGACAAGTGATTGAATCTATCTTGTTCACTGTTGTCTCTCTAACGGCAAGAACACTGCCTGGCCAATAAACACTTGCTAAATGAATACATGCACTCAATAAACATGTCCCTCTCGCGTATTTTCTATTCTCCTTTCCTCTTCATTGTCAGAAATCCGTTGAGGATCGCTGTCCTTGTAGGAATGCTCTTGAAGCGTCACCGCCATCCCCAAAAGAGTCCTCTTTTCCTCGCCGGGCGACGCAAGCCCAGCCTGGTAGTTCACGCGGATTCAGGAACCCGAAACATGACCCACCGACCCCGCACCTTCGTCTGAAGCGCCGAGGAGGGGCTGCGGCACCAGAAGTCCCTCTCCTCCCTTCCGGGAGACTACCGCCTCCCTAACCTTAGACCCCTGGATCAGCCTCTCTCATTCCGCTGCACGCAGCCTTAACCGCCGCGGAGCTCCTCTGCCACTCCCAGTTACCTGCCTGAGAGATTTGGATTGAGAGACTCAGTCTTCACAGGGCC
Organism: Spilogale gracilis; assembly: GCA_004023965.1. Classification (NCBI taxonomy): domain Eukaryota; kingdom Metazoa; phylum Chordata; class Mammalia; order Carnivora; family Mephitidae; genus Spilogale; species Spilogale gracilis. The sequence continues at coordinate 88,254 of PITA01005163.1, read as the reverse complement.
ATTAGAACGAACCGCAGCACCCTCCGAGCCACCGTAGTTCGCGGAAAGCACACGCTGATCTCTTCTTCCGCATGCGCAGAGATCCCGCTCGGCGTACAGTGTCTCTTAGCAACCGCTCTGAGTCCCTCCGCCAGGGGCGGAGCATCGGAAGCCACCGGGGGGAAGCCGAGGGGAAAGTGAGTAAGACCAATCGGAGACGAGTCCTAACCTCAATCGCCACGCCTCCTCTAACTGTCGCGAATGCGCAGACAGCTTTACGGCAGGCAAGGGGTGGGGGCTGCTGGGGGTAAGGAGGAGAGAAGGAAGCAACCAACCAACCAAGTCGCCCCCACCCCCCACCCCCACCCACCCCGGACCTGGTTTACGGCTCCGGGCTCAGGCTCCGATGCGGCCGCTGATTGGCTGCTGAAGGCTTGGTCCCATCCCAGTGACCCCAAAGTGCTGGAGGGAGGGGGCGGGGGTGGCCCAGTGCAAAGTGCATCCCGAAAGCCCCCTGCTTGGATCCCCCACGGCTGGCACTTCGGACCCTGTATGACCCGGGACCTCGCTGCCCGAGACCTCCCGTGGGCCCCCGTAGCTGGAAGCCTCTGGCCCCGAGCGCGGCAGCCCCTGCTCCGAGACCTCAGACCGGGGCTGCCCCCCCACTCGAGCCGGGACTTCCTTCCTACACCCCTGTCCGGAGGCTGCCCAGCGGTCAGGACCGTCGCCCCAGTTCTGCTCGACTGTCCGGATGCTCGCCGGGCTGGGGCCGTGAGACACCGAGAAGGATCAGGAACACCCGTGTCCGGCCCTGCCTGGAGTGTTTGTTCAATGGAGAAGTTGGTGAGTGTGGAGAAGGCTGAAAGGAGGAAGAGAAGCAGCAGCTGAGGAGACAGGTAAAGTCAGTTACCTCCTCCGGGGGGAAGGAGGCTGGCTGAGAGGGAGAATCACTTCTTCCTGTCTGCCTTTACCACTCTTCCTTTGCTACCCCTTCCTCAGAAGCCCCCTCCTCCTCGCCTCTGGGTCACTGCACCACTCACTGGTTTTTGCTTTCCAGGTCTGAGCTGGCTAGAGGAGACGAGAGAGCAGGAAGGGGTCAAGGCACCGACCAGAGAAGCAGCAGAGAGCCTCTGACCATCATTCTCTATAAAGGTAATGAGCCAGACTTCCCCTCCCCCATTGTTTATTCCTGGCCCCTACCTCATTAAGTATTGCTTTATTTTCAGCCTAGTTACCTAGAAATATAACTCTTTTCTAGCATCCAGTTTCCCAGCAAAAACAAAACACTGCCTGTGCCTGATACTTAAGATTTTAGTTAATAACTTCTTTATCTCAGAAATGTATTTTACCCTTTCTCTCTGTACGTTACTTTTCCGTTTTCTGCATTATCTTTTGGTAAACTGTACCATTTACCCTGCTCTGAGACTTGGAGACCTTTTTGTAGCTCCTGCCCCCCCCCCCCTTACTCTCATAGGAATTCTCAATTCCTTGTTTAATTGCTTGTTAATTCTGAATGACTCTGCTTTTTAATTAAACCACAATTTTCAGTTTTCCCCTTATGCCTTTCTATCACCTTTCCTCTACCTCTATCAAAAAATCTTTTGAGTTAACTGACACGGTTTAGTAGAAGAAGGTACAGTAATGGCTTGAAATTTATGAGTTTTGGAAAATAATGTGACTTTTTCTAGTGAAAGGTGAATCTGTGTTCTTGGATAGTGTAGATAGTTTGAAAGCAGTATTTGCCTCTGAAGGACTTGAATAGAATTAACTCTTGTGCTTTTAGGTGTTTCTGTGTGACAGATGTGGATGGGTTTTGAAACTGTTATAAATAATATTTGCTACACCTTTGATTTTCTAGAAGAACTTACACAACTTCATACAGTATATTAGGTTAATCATTTGACACTCAAGAGTTTGCAAACAGAGGAATGTTTTGGTGTGTTTAGAATCTAGGGCTCTGTTTCTGCACTCTTCATAGATAAGACTTTTCATTTCAAAACCCTCACAGGTAATTTGTCAGATTAAAATTTAAGTATCTCATTCATGTGATCCCATTTCTGTCACTGTATTTTGTTGCTGCCTCTGAAAAGGCAGTAAAGGTAAGTTTAGGACATTCATGTAATTCCTAAAGAGGGAATATGATCAGGGAAATTACATAAGAGTTAATTCAGAAATTAGTCGAGTGAATGACTTCTTTGCCATCCAGTAACAGGGGTATAAAGTGACTGGTTAATCTCAGAGTTATTTTAATATCTCAAGATTGTTTAGGGAATTTGAGGTATAAAGAAGTACCTAAAATAGCAGAAGTTGTTAGAAAATTTTTGATTTACTCTATTCCACTGGACTTTCTTTCTTCTCCAAAAATGAATTAATGTCTTTCTTGATTGTTTTGCTTGAGAAGACATTGCTAAAGATACTTTTAAGTGCTTTGAGGGTTTGCATTTTCTTGACTGCTGGGACTAGACACTAAAGTGAGAGTATATGCTACTGAGTGAGACTGAAAATCAGTATCTAGCAGTGATGTCCGTGGTTAACATTTAGGGCGACCTTAAATAGGGTCCACTTCATTTCAGTAAAAACCAGGCAGAAGTCTATAAAGTTAAAGGCAATTTTCTTTATTTAAATATGCAAATCACCAGAGAGATGCCTAATGATGACTTTAGGAATTTTTTTTTTTAAAGATTTTATTTATTTATTTGACAGAGAGAAACACAGCGAGAGAGGGAAGACAAGCAGGGGGAGTGAGAGAGGGAGAAGCAGGCTTCCGGCTGAGCGGAGAGCCCGATGTGGGGCTTGATCCTGGGTCTCCAGGATCATGACCTGAGCCGGAAGGCAGTCGCTTAACTAACTGAGCCACCCAGGCGCCCCCCTAGGAATTTTTTTTTTAATGCTAACATATTTGAAGTATGTGTTTAAGGTAAAAGTGAATTACATATCTTCTATTCAGGCCTTCTCACTTAAATATTTTTTTCTACTTTAGATATAACTCTAGCGTGTTTTCATTGGCAAGGGGTGTTACCACCTGAGATGGTAAGAGAGCAGGTCTGTGGTAAGTCAAGGCGCAGGAAGGACACTGCTTTCTCCTGGTTGCCAGCCAGCTCATTCTCATTGATTAAATAATATTTCATTGATCCCGCCTCAGCTTTTAACAGCTTTCCTAGGATTAGGGAATAGATAGATAGATAAATTGTTGGCATTCGTTCCAGATACTAGCATGACTGAGAGTGATTGGTTTAGGTTATGCTGAACATTTAAAACGTTTAGTTTGGGTAATTATTTACCAACATGGACAGTTGTTTCTCTTTTTCAACCCTGTAGTTACCTTTGTGTTAATTCTCTTGTAAGGTACATGGGTTTTTACAGGAGCAAAAAAAAAAAAAAAAAAAGGGAAAGAATGTGATTTATTTTAGTCACATAGAAAATAATTGATTTTAACTGAAGACTTCAATGATGCCTTTTGAGGTTGCTGTGGCTCCATAGTTCTGTCTTTTTACCTGAAGTGATACCGTTCACATTTGCGTAATATTATGCTACATATACTTCTATTTTATTCGCATTTAACTTTGATAACATAAATTCATGCGATTCCTAGAAAGTCTGCAGTCAGATAAAGTTTATATAAGCTATGTAATCTCTGACAGCCTGAAGACACTCCTCCCTGAGTAGAGAATGATTGTCTTCTTTCTTGCAAAGCTCCTCAGTACTAAGGTGACGCTGCTAAGACAGTCATGCCAGACGTGTGTTACTAAGATAATATTGACAAGACCTCCTCCTCTACAATACTTGTGATTTAAGCCTTGAGTTGGGCCTGAATTAAGTGAGTTATACAATTTCCTCTCCTGCCTCCTCCACATTCCATGAAAATGGTTGGTTTTTCTTCTGGAACATATGAGAATTATAGATAAGTGGTGCGTGATAATACTTCCTTATGTTACACGGAGGCCCAGAAATTTGGAGGAAATATGAATGCCCTTACTTGTTTTAGAACATAAACCCCATGCTAACTATGTAGAGTGATACTAGAAAACACTTCTATTTTATTTTGGGTTCTGGGCTCTTGGTTATACAAGTAGTCCTGGTCAGTATAGACCTCATCAGTGTGGCATGCTTTGGGTCTTGTGTTCCTGCAGCCATCTAGGACCTGTGAGCTCGTGGAGGTTTTTTCTCTCAGAGTTCCTGTCCTTGGAGTTGCTGATTTTATAAAATTTATAAATAAATTTTATTTATATAGCCTGTATCTGTGTTTGCTCTACAAAGAAATGCTTATTTCCTTTTTTGAGTAGCAAGCTGTTATCTTGTTTCTAGTTGGTGTGAAATGTGAAAGCACAGTTCTAATTTGTATCACTTAATCCAAAAAATGTGTGCACTTTTAGTGAAAATGATATGCAAAAAGCCATTAGTGACTAATCATTTATGCCAAAGGAAATTGGGGACATGTGACAGATCTGGTGAAAGTTTTTTACAGTTTTAGACAGGTCTTAAATATATTTTGTTTTATAGTTATTTTCCGCTTCATTGTGTTCTATGAATATAAACTTCTTTTAATTATGTGCAGTAAGGAATTTGGTTTCACTTTAATGCAGTTCACTCGACATCTTTATGGAATTTATTGGTAACATTTTAATCCCTAAATTTATAGTTTCTAGTTGGTCAACAGTGTAAAAGCTCGGAGGCCTGGGTGATTTTCTTTTGACACCATGGAGAGTAGAAAAACATGGATTCGTAAAATTTAAACACACTATCCAACACACTCTGCATTCCCCAAACAATCCTAACACACATTCCCCAAAATGATACACATTGAGGAAATGGCTCATTTTGCTATGTAATTCTGAAGTCTTCCTTGTTTGTATGTTTTTTTCTCTTTTCTGACAAACCTTGAAATGGCACTTCTAAGATTGAACCTTCTGAATTTTAGTCATTCTGAGTCCTTAATTTAAAACAACTCACATTCCTGTATATTTCTCTAGAAAATTGCCTCCATGGCCATATTATAGGTGACTTCCAGGAGCTCTCAGATTTTCAAACTTCTCCATGAGGGGAAATAGACTTTTTTCCCAGTCTCCTCATCTCTGGACTTCCTCTGTGATTTTTTAATAGACATCTTTGGCACTGGATTGTGTGTTTCCTTTTTCAGTTCTGTAGTCTTTTAAAAAAATTTTATTCACATGTGGATAGCTAAATTCTGTTAAGTGCAAACCCGCAAAACACCAAGATGAAATTTATTACTTGTCTGCTGCGTTCAACTATTATAATGGATATTTTGGTAATAAGTCATTGTCCTTCATTACTTAAGGGATGCAGATGACAGAAATTATGTGTGCATGATACATGTGTCCGTTTTTTTTCCGGGAGCTACTGATGCATGTGAAGTGTGCTTTTTTGGTTTAAACCTATGGTTTTTATTTATAGCACTTAGTATTGTCAGAAAAGAGAAAAATGATCTTAACATTTCTGGGTATATTTGATTTATTTTAAGTATGCAGAACTCCTTTTTTTTCTTTTTTAAGATTTATTTATTTGAGAGAGAGCAAGAGCAAAAGAGAGAGAGCACAAGCAGGAAGAGGGGCAGTGGGAGAGGGAGCTCTAGACACCCTGGTGAGCAGGGAGCCTGATGCAGGGCTTGATCCCAGGACCCCAGGATCATGACCTGAGATGAAGGCAGATGCTTAACCGACTGAGCGACCCAGGCGCTTCGATAACTCTCTGTTGAAGTTCTCCCAAGAGGTAACACCAGTGGCCAAGGCTCAGCAGTGTGCCGAACACACATCAGGCCCTCGGTGGACTTGATTGGTCTGGCTGGAGGAGCCCAGGTGGCATTGTCCCAAGTTATTTTGGTTTGTGCACCTTTCTTGTTGAGAGAAAAAGTCACTTCATCTTTTAACACAGCCTTGTCTTGATATTATTAGGAAATTAATACCATTTCATACTCTTCTCCACCCCCACTTTGCCTGTCCTCCTCCACACATACCCTCTCTGCCTTCATGGAAGTGGCCATGGGTAGATGGAAGACAATAAGAACAAGGATTCTTTTTTTTTTCTTTTTTTTAAAGATTTTATTTATTTGACAGAGAGAAACACAGCCAGAGAGGGAACACAAGCAGGGGGATTGAGAGAGGGAGAAGCAGGTTTTCCGCCGAGCAGGGAGCCCAATGTGGGGCTCGATCCCGGGTCTCTGGGATCATGACTAGGGCCGAAGGCAGTGGCTTAACCAACTGAGCCACCCAGGCGCCGCCAAGAACAAGGATTCTTAAAGGCTTGGAGGGCCATCTCCTCTTTTCTTGGGAGGCAGGGAATACCAAGGATACCCTTGGAAATAAGGCATCCAGTGGTGTTGATTTTTGAAATGTAGATGTAGCTCATGTAGAAAATAACCACTGTTAAAAAAAAAAAAAAAAAAAAGAAAAGAACCACTGTTCATTTGTGGAAAATGCTGGAGGCGCATCACTGGAGACCTCAGTTTGCATTTCTTCAACAGATTTTTTATTTTAGTAATAGTTTTGGATATATAGAAAAACATGCACAAGTAGTACAGAATTGCCATCTACTCCTCCACACGCAGTTTCTGCTGTCATCTTATATTAATAGATCCATTTGTCGCAGTTGATGAACCAACAGTGAGCAGTATTATTAATCAAAATCTGTTATCATTTCCTTAACTTTCACCTAATACCATTATTCTGTTCCAGGGTCTCATCTAGGACACTGCATTACATTTAGCCATCTTGTCTCCTTAAGCTCTTTTGGGCTGTGACAGTTTCTCTGACTTCCTTATTTTTCATGGCCTTGACATTTTGAGGAGTACTGGTCAGGTATTTTGTAGAATGTCCCTCAATTGGAATTTGTCCGGTGTTTTTCTCATGATTAGACTATGGGCTTTGGAGAGAAAGATCACCAAGGTAAATTGCCATTCTCATCATATCAGACTAATAACATGACTTGGCACTGCCGCTGTTAGTCATGATCACTGGGCTGAGACAGTGTTTTTCAGGTTTCTCACGAGCCAGTTGCTCTTCCCTCCCTTTCCACGCTATCCTCATTGGAAGGAAGTTGCTATGCATGGCCCACACTAAAGGAGAGGGGAGTTATGCGCTACCTCCTTGAGTAGGGAGAATCTATACATTTCTTTGGAATTGTGCACAGGTTTTGTTTCTCCTCCCCTCCTTTATTTATTTATTCAGCCAGTGATAGAATATGGGCATATCGATATTCTATACTTTGGGTTAGAATCCAGTAGTATTTTGAATTATCTGGTTCAAATTGTTCCATCCTCGCTACTGAAAGTTCTATTTGTTGGCTCCTGTATCCCTGTGACATAACCTCCATCACTGCATTTTTCTTTGAGCACTTTCTTTTTGGGACAGTGAGATGCTCTAGGCTCATCTTGTATATTTCTTTTTTTGCCCCCCTCTCAGAATTGGGCATTTCTGTAAGGATAGTTCTGCACTTTTTTGCAGCTTGCCTTGTAGGGCTTGTTCTGATCATGTCTCATTCTTTTTTTTTTTTTTTTTTCCTTAGAAATGATAGGCAATTTAAAGTCAGATATTAATTTCAAATGCATCTTGGTCAACTGTGTGGCCTTTCTTGAAGAAGTTTGACAAGGGAAAAAAGGGTGTAGGAAAGAGAAAGGGTTTAAGTGGACTCTCCTGATTTGGATGGGTTGAAAATCTGGTGCGCAGCCAGCAGCACCTGTGACTGCCAGTCTTTTCCCAAAAGCATGTCAGGTTGCCAGGTGGCCTGACCTTTCCTGTTTAAGTGTTCCTGTTTAAGTGACACAAGGCTTAGCACACCCCCACCATGGGGAAGGGGTGGCCATTTTCCCATCAAGTAATTCCTAGAGTGATGCCAGTGTAGTGTGCGGAAGTCACTTAGCATGTGCTCTTAACCTTAGTGGAATTCACAGACCTAGGATTTAATTTACATGGAGAAAGCCCTTTTTCTTAAAGTTGTAGAGAGAATTTTTTCTAAATTCGTGTGGGGAAGCTGGCAAGAAATGTTAGTCTTTTACCTAGTTTGATGTATGCATAAGGGAATAACAATTTCAAAATGGTTAACATCATGCATTTTGGGCGTATGAAATACCAGCATTGAAAGACATAATCTTTTAGTTGTCATAGATTCCATTTTGGCCCTGGCCACCTACTTTATTGAATGAACACATGCTTTCTTTTTTGCCCTGTTTAGCAAGAGCAAGCGCTTACAGTGTCATTTAAAAAGTAATTCAGGTGAAGCAAGTCTGAAAATATATTGTGAATAGAGCAAAAAATAAAAAGAACCTGTGTTTGTATCCAAATCCACATTCTAAATATGTGATTTTTAAGATTATTATTATCTTTATTCTTTTTCAAAAAACTGCCCTTTTAGGGAAAAGAATTCCTGAAAATAAACCATATCCTATACCACTTTGCAGATTAACGTAGGTACCGTGATGATTTTCTCGAAGAATTGATCTGAGTTCTTTCTCTGTTCTGTAAGTTTGTTATAAAATGCTAAAATGCATGCTTGTCAAAAGGTAGACTGTATAGCAGCTCTGATTCTTTATTATTTGTAGAAATCTTCCCATAATTGGTATTTGTTTTTAGGTTAAGAAAGCTCATTCACGCCACAAGCTGGACACACTCTGAGCCTCCTCCTCATGATGCTGTATGTGCACGATGGTTGTTAGGCAATCCACGTATCAGGAGAAGGGACATTCTTCCATAAGGTAAATGACTGCGGGCCCTTGGTCATCTGTGCAGTTCTTGCTTTTCCTTCAAATCAGCTAATGTATAAACACAGCACTTGCTAAAAGAAAATCTAGATTCACTTTGATAGTGATTGGATCTTTCAGAGTAGATCTTATTAAGTGCCAAGATAATTGTCTCATTTAAAAAAAAAAAATCTGAAGCTGATTGTTTTGAGCACATAGTAGTAGTTTCCATTCATGCCTTACAATGGTCTTCAACATCTTCTCTTATAACTATAAAAATAAGCAAAAACCTATCCGAAAGCATTCTCAGTTTTAAAATTTGTAAAACAAGAGACTTAATTTTATAGTGTTGATTGAAAAAGTAGTCAAGTGAAGAGACAAGAGGGAAATCATGTTTATTAAGAAAACAAATTGTCAGGACGTTTCTCATTTTTAATTATGTTACTTAATAGGTAAAAGTTTAAAATAACCATTTTCAGTGTACAAAACAACATAGGATATTTGATTTTACTCTTAGGCTGTGATGATTTGCCCTAGGTCAGGTTTAGTTTACCTTTGTACAATCTATAATTAGACGTTTTCAAAGATAAATTATTATTGGTAACAAGATTATCCCAAGATGTCTAACCTACATAGGAGACCAAAATGTCTTTAAAGGATTTTATCACTTAATTTTTTATTTTTAGAAATGGAAGCCTACTAATTAGGAGATGAGTCTGTTCCTTAAAATTAGCCTAGATGGAATTGCTTCTTAGAAGCAAGTTAGTTTAAGCTTCTGTAAGCTTCTATAAAGCTTAAAAATGCACTGCGAAAGTTTTGCACACACATGTGCAAGATGCCACTTTTCACCAATTCAATTTGGACTTTCCTTCTTTACAGGAAGGAGATCTCATTTTATATTGAGTCTGAGTGCATACCTCTTTTGTGACCTATTAGAGAGTGCAGAAATTCAGTACACTCCTTTTTCTTAAAAATGATTTTTTTCTAAAGATTTTTATTTATTTGACAGAGAGAAACACAGCCAGAGAGGGAACACAAGCAGGGGGAGTGAGAGAAGGAGAAGCAGGCTTCCCGCCGAGCAGGGATCCTGATGCAGGGCTCGATCCTGGGACTCCTAGATCATGACCTGAGCCTGAGGCCGATGCTCAGTGACTGAGCCACCCAGGCGCCTCTCTTTCACTGTTTAAATACTTTGTGTGATCTTGGTACTCTGCATGCTTATAGAGTCAAACTTCTGGAAAACTGAAATTAGAAAAGTGGAAAAGATAGCTGGCAGAAAAAGAGGGATGGCTAATTGCGCGTCAAATAACAAAGTAGGGAGGACAGAAAGAGAAAAAGAAATAAAAGGAAAATATATATTGTCTGTACATTTTACTTTTTTAGTTCACCCCACCCGCTCCCCTTTACCCTTTCTCCCCAAATCTTTTACCCTTTGGGGCTAAAGATAAAATATTGTTGAAATACTTCAGGGGATTCACCCAAAGTTTTTTCCTTTTTTTTTTCTTTCTTTAATTGCTTCTCATAGTTAAAGGTCTGTAGTCTTTACAGTCTATGCCTTGTCCACCTGATACCCCGTATTCACTCACTGATTTGTAATAGAATCCTTGAGTGGTTTATAACTATGTGCATTAGAAAAATCAGACACATCCGATTCCTCTGCTGTCTCCTATTTTCTAGCTGACCAGCATCTTCTTCCTTTATACCTGAAATAATGCCGCTATGTTCATGGGATCTTTGCTTTGAGTTTTCAAAAGACTACAGAAGAAATGTCCTATTTCAGCAATTTAGAGCTTTATGCCTGGCTTTTTGTTTGAAGTCTTTTATACTCATAGGGAAATTTGGTCATAACAGGTGCATGTTAATTGGTTGTAGTAGGGTGAACTGTCATTATTAAGATTTACATGATTTAACAATGGAAAATTCTGTACTATTTAACAGACACACCATGAGGAGCACGTATTCTAACTTTTATGAATTCTGCTTCCCCTCAAAGGCTGTTCCCTGTGACCTAATGAATCCTTTGTAAAAAGCGGACTCAGCGAGGATGTTACACCACCACTGTCGGAGGAACCCTGAACTCCAGGAAGAATTGCAGATTCAGGCTGCAGTGGCCGCTGGGGATGTTCACACAGTACGGAAGATGCTAGAGCAAGGCTATTCTCCCAATGGCCGGGATGCTAACGGCTGGACCCTCCTTCATTTCTCTGCAGCAAGAGGGAAGGAAAGATGTGTTCGAGTATTTCTAGAACATGGAGGTGAGTTTACCGGAAGCAAACCTTTTTTGCTGAGGAGAAACTTAAATACTGTTTAGTTTAAAATGTATGTGCCCGTGTATGTAACGTGTAATGCTTCTCTTTGGTTAACACCCAACTTCTTATTCTCTCCTTTGTGAAGATTTGTTGCAGTCCTGCAGAGTTGTGTTCAAAATCCAGTTGTTTAAAAGAGCTTCTGGTGAATGTGCTTTTTTTTTTCCCCCATCAATGTAGTTTAAATGCAGCCCGGTTTTCACAGCAACCCTTCATGTTGTCCAGTTGTGCTGTTTCGGAAGGAGAAGTGGCTGTGGGACCCACAATTAGAGCGTTACACAAGTTTTCCTTTTGGTAATTGCTCATGCAAGCAGAGACCTAGCACAGGTCCCTTTAAATGTCATGGCCTTAATTAGTATCCTGTCTTTTGAATTTACCTCCTTTAAAAAAACTTTTGGATGATTCCTTTTATTGCAGTTTTGGAGCTCTTGCCTTTTCCAGAATTGTACATAGTTTCTAGGTTAGAGGACAGGTTAACTTATTTTGTATAAATACACCCAATTGGAAACCACCTCTGACATTTTATGCTTTTGCTTCAAAAAACTGTCTATTCCCATTTAATAATTTCCATAATTAACAATAACTAGTAACTGCCCTAAACTAGTTTACTTTTTCCCCAGTTGAATTTCTATTTACTTTCTTTTCCAGAGATGCACTGTATGTATTTTATCATTTGTACCCATTTGATCTTTGTAATGATGGCATAAAGCAGCATTGTTGGGGCTCAAGTTCCACATATGCCCTTCTGGGGCCTGAATTGCTCTTTGACAATCAGTTTCATTCTTAAGGGGTACTGTGTTACAAGACTAGTCAAACTAGTAAACCTCCGTGAAGCAGAGGCTCTGGTGAGGGCCGTGGGAATCATGGGAAGCTAGGAATAAGAAGGCTGTGAGCGGGAACTAATTGCAGGGCCCTGCTAGACCTGAGACTGAGTCTTCACACATCCCGGGGGCCCCATGCTAGGAACAGATCCCTGGAACAGTGGACTGTGGACAGGGCCAGCCATTCACTGCCCCGTGCCTCCTTTGTAGCTGCCCTCCAGCCCTCCCGCTCCTCTTGCTCTTACCTCATTTCACCTTAAACCTTGGAAAGCTCACTTTTGAAGTTAATGAAGGGCAAATGGAAAGGGAATAGGAGAAAGCTTGGAAAAAAACTGAAGGGTGGGTATAGGATCAGAACACTTAAAATTCTGGCAGTGCTTACCAAGATCAGATTTTGCAGTTTTAATCCAGCCTAGTCCTGTTACTTTCTGCTGCCACCTGCCTTGCTCTTAAAAATTAACTAAAAAATAAAATAAAATTCAGTTACTCGGGTAATATTGTCTCTTTAAATAAAACAAATTTTTAGATAAATTACAAATAAAGCCAAAGGACCCCTTTGCCCAGCTCCCAATCCTTGCTGCCCGTCCCCTCTCAGAAATAACCAGAGATGAGTTTGGGATCGTTTCCTGACACGGTTACTTGTACTCATTGAAAATATGTTATACTGTGCTGTGTATGGTTTTAGAATGTAAATGATACTGTACTGACGACATTTTCCCATAATTGTTTTTCGCTCAGCTATATAACTTAGTTTTTTTGTTTTCACTTTTGTCTTTGTTTTTGAATATTGGAGGTTGGCAAACTTTTTCTGTAAAAGGCCAGATAGTAAATATTTTAGGCTTTGCAACCCTACTGTCTCTGTCATAATTACTCAGTTCTGCCTTTGTAACAGGAAAGCAGACATAGACAATTTGGAAACGAAAGAGTGTGGCTATGTGCCAATAAAACTTTATAAGCAGTGGTGGGCCAAATTTGGCCTGTGGGCCTTAGTTTACTGAACCTCATTTCCTCACCCACCCTCCTCTCTGTGTGGCTGTGGGGGTGTGTACATGTGTGTGTAGATATTTTTTAATAGCTTTTATTGAGGTAGAATTCCTGTGCCTCACAATTCACCCATTTAAAATGTGCATACACTTCAGTGGTTTTCAGTATCTTTAGAGAGCTGGCTATCCATCATCATAAGTTATTTTAGAACATTTTCATTACCCCAAAAAAACCCTGTGCCTCTTTTGTATTAATACATGTAGATTTACTTTTTTTCTTTTTTTTTTAAAGATTTTATTTATTTGACAGAGAGAAACACAGCCAGAGAAGGAACACAAGCAGGGGGAGTGAGAGAGGCAGGAGCAGGCCTCCCGCCGAGCAGGGAGTCTGATGCAGGGCTGGATCCTGGATCTCCGGGATCATGACCTGAGCTGAAGGCAGACGCTTAACATCTGAGCCACCCAGGCGCCCTGTGGATGTATTTTCTTAAACTTATCCTCCATTGTTGGACGTTTTGATTTTTTATTTTTTTGCTACTAGAATCTGTATTACAGCCTGATGTGGGACTCGATCCCAGATCTCCGGGATCATGACCTGAGCCGAAGGCAGTCACTTAACCAACTGAGCCACCCAGGTGCTCCTACTCTTTATTTTTAGCTGTTAAATATATTTATTTATTAGTATGGGCATATTATCATTTGTTTAAGCCATTCTTTTTTTTTTTTTTTTTTTTTTGAGAATGGCAGGAGGTTTTATTTGTTGAGAATGTAATTATGTACATATATGTGGTTAATAACCAAACGAAATGTATTTTAGACTGTTCAGTGAAGGGAAAATGCTTTTAGTGCCCGTCCTTTAGTCCCCCAAAAGGGAGTCTCTCTTCCTGGTCTCTTTGGTGTCCCTGCAGAGATAATCTTTGTACATAGGTGTACATAATTTTCCATCCACCACCTTCTAGCCTGCTCCTTTTTCGTTAATAGTCTTAATCCTACATCTTGGTTTTTTTCACCAAGCGGTTTAGCTAAGTGATAGCTCCTTGTCACTGTATTGACATGTTCAGATTCCATTGCATGGATGTAATTTCTTTTTCTCTTCTTTTTTCTTTAACAAAATATTTTATTTTTTTTATTTGACAGAAACACAGCTAGAGAGGGAACACAAGCAGGGAGAGTGAGAGAGGGAGGAGCAGGCCTCCCGCCGAGCAGGGAGTATGATGCGGAGCTCGATCCCGGGTCTCCGGGATCATGATCTGAGCTGAAGGCAGACGCTTAACATCTGAGTCACCCAGGCGCCCTGTGGATGTAATTTCTTAAACTTATCCTCCATTGTTGGACGTTTTGATTTTTATTTTTCTGCTACTAGAATCTGTATTACAGAGAATGTCTTTGACTCATTTTTTTAAACATACGTGAGCATTTATCTCTTTGATAATTCCTGAAGTGCAACTGCCAAATCAAAGGGATGTTAAATATATATATGTATATATTTAGAGATTTTTGACATATTGTCTTCCAGAGAAGGTTAGGATGGCTCTGTCCTTACTGACCAGGTGGGAGAGTGCCTGTTTCCCCGCCTTCGTCAGGAACGTTTTACCACCAGATGGTTTGCTCTTCCTCTATGTGATTTGCTGCCTCTCTCACTCACTCTCTCTCTCTTTCTTTTTTTTTCCCCCCAGGAATGACATTTGAGTATCAAAACATTATAAAACTGGGCTGCTTTGCTGATCTTTTTCTTAATGACTTATAGGAATTGTTCGCATACTCTTCTTTGTTAACTATGTTGCACCAATATTCTGTCAGTTTTTAGCTTTTTCACATTTCTGAGGTCATGTTTGTATGTTGTTGGGCAGAAGTCTGCATTTGAATGTAGGTAAATTTTATTTTTCTTAACCCTTACAGTTTGTGCTTTTTTTTTTTTTAAAGATTTTGAGAGAGAGAGAGAGAATGAGAGAGAGCATGGGAGGAGGGAGGGGCAGAGGGAGAAACAAACTCCCCGCTGAGCAGGGAGCCCAATGTGGGACTTGATCCTTGGACTCCAGGATCAGGACCCGAGTCGAAGGCAGCCACTTAACTAACTGGGCCACCCGGGCACCCTGGTTTGTGCTTTTTTATATCTTCTCATACCCAAAGGTCATTATTTGCCTGTATTTTGTTCTAAAAAGTTTTGTGGCATTTAGGTCCTTAATCTGTCCAGAATTGGTTTTGGTGTATAGTGTGAACTGGTCAGGTACAATTTCATATTTTTTCCCTATAGAGGTAGCCTAAATCATCTCCTTTGTCCCCATTGCCATGTCATTCCAGCTCAGATAAAAATCTTCGTGTGTGTGGTTCCACCAAGTCTAGTGTCTGTTGGTGGGACCCTGAGTCCTTATGCTATTGTTGTAATTAATATTGCTCTATGATAAGTTTTGATTTCCTGGAGGACGGGGTTAAGGGGAGGGCCTCAAATCTCCTCTCCTTGTACTTTAAGGATGTATTGGCCAGTCTTAACCCTTCACGTTTTTGTATAACATTTTAAAACAACAGAGTTAAATATTTTGGAGAAGGTTCTCATTTGTTCTTTAAGAGCGCCACCTTTCACTCGCTCCTGTTGCTACAGCAGAATTAGAAAGTTTGGGGTGTATTTTTTTCCTAGCACATTATGTATCAACTTGGAAACGTTAACAGGGGGAGGAACTTCCTCTAGGCCTGCCTTCCGACCTCAAGACCCGTGTGTCCAGCTGCCAGTTAAGCCTCTGTACATTCATTGCTCACACCACAGTTTCTGAGGCAAGCAATTTAGAAATCACTTGACTTTCTTCCTCCTAAACAGTTGCCAGATCTTCTTTCATCAGAGGCACTGCCCTGCCTCGGGGGAAGGGAACCTTGTTCCTCACCGGGACCACGATGCTCTTCTCCATCTCCCCTTTCAGTCTTGGCCCCCTCCCAGCCAGTCTCCGAGCAGAGTGATCCATGATAAAAAATGAAAATTGCCATATTTCCTTTTTAAAATCCATCCCTGAAAGTTTCCTGCTTCTCTTAGGGTACTAGTCAAAACCTTCCTATGATCTACTCGGCCCAGCAACGTCTCAGCTTCATCTTTGAGCCACACCCCCTCTGTGTTCATTCATGTTCACTGAGCACAGAGTCCTTTGCACAGGACCTGCTGAGTCCCCCAGCTCACCCCACTGCAGCCACCCTCACCATGTTCACCCCCATTTCTCTGTCACACCCCTTTCTAAGGGAAATCTCTTGCCACCCAGACTTGTTACGGGATATTATTCTCTGTACCTTTTTTTTTGCAGCTCCTGTCACAAGCCTAGTGATTTATTCTTGTGGTATTCTATTTAACTCCTGTTAGTTATTCCTGTGGTATTCTATTTAACTCCTGAGGGTTAGAACCCTTTTCTGGTTTGTTCTGAGTGAGAGCGAGGAGATAAACTAAACGTCAACTATCTAAAAGAATTGCTCCCCAGCCTTACAGAAACAAGACTGATCCTTTCTTGAAAAATAGTGAATGAACATGGGCCAGCCTTGTGGTGGGATCAGAAAAGTGCTAGACTTCATCACACCTACTCTTTTCCTGAAACCACAGTTTCTTCAAGAGCTTTAACATCTCCAGTCAGATTGGCCCCTCCTCCTAATAAGCTTCTTTTGTGATGGATATTAAGGTAAAATGAAGTGAGATTCACCCCACCCCTGTGGGGTGAGTGAAGAAAACCCACAGGAAACAAAGGTTCACTTCCTCTACCCCCTTCAGGCCCCCTCCCATGAGAGTGGAGAGAGGATTCATATAGATAGATGAGGTGGCCAGTTGGTAAACTCTATAAATCACTTATTCATATATTGATTCAGCAAATATTTCTTGAGCACCTACCATATGCCTGACTCTGGGCCAGGCACTGAGATACGGAATGAGCAAACATTGTAGCTAGCCCGTCTGGCACTTCATAGACCAGTGGGTGGATAGATTGAGAGCCAGCATTTATTACTGAGCACTTAGCACTAGCCCAGTTCTTTACAGCCATTCTCTGAGGGTCAGCAGTAGTTTTTTCATTGAGAAAACTGAGCCAAAGGATGGGAATTAGTTTCCCCCAGGCCATTCACCCCCTAAGTACTGGAGCTAGAATTCAGACCCATGGTCTTATCCATGATTGTGTATGACCTATAAGGAGACAGTGCAGTTCCAACAGAGCCACCTGAGTGCCACGTATAAAAGGGTCCCCGCTGTTGCAGGGGTGGAGGTGGGGGCAGCAGTGAAGGAGGTTTCCTAGAGAAAGCATGATTTGACTTGAGAGCTTGAAAGGCGAGGCAGGGAAGGGGCACCGGAAAGATAGAGATACGGGATTATTTGAGACACATAGGACACTGAGTGTGAAGGGTAGAAGAAGAGAGGGAGCACATTTGGTTTTAGGAACTGAGACCCAACCATGAGAATATCTGGGAGGAAAATGGTAAAAGTAAAGGGAACAGGCAAGTGCTGCACACACTTCAGGATGGGAACACACTTCACACTTCGAAGAAAAAGCCAGGAGGATGACAGCAAGAACAGAGCAATGGGAGAGGGCCAACTGGGTTAGAGAGACCGTCTGATCAGCTGCTGTGGTCTGTAGGTCCTTGAAGGTTCAAAAGACTTTGGACTTGGTTCCAACTGAGAATGGAAGACCATTGCAGGCTTCTCAACTGAAGAGTGAGGAGAACTTACTCAAGGGCTCACTCTGGCTTGAGGAAACTGTGGAGTATAGAGGAGCAAAGGATAAACAGGAAGACACGTCAGGAAGCTTTGGGATAATTCAGGCGTGAGATGCTAGTGGCTTGGTCTAGACAGTAGCAGTCCTATGTTGAGAGGTGGTCAGATTCTGGATAGGTTTGGAAAGGGAAGCCAACAGTCTTTGTGGATAGATCGATTGAAGAAAATGACGTTTGGGGCCTGAGGGAGAAGAAGGTTGCTATTGATTGAAGGAGTAGGGGAGAGTTAACCAAATGCAATTAAAAACAACAACCAACAACAAAGCAGGACGTAGATATTTAGTAAGATGACTCACCACTTCACCAGTGTTAAATCTGCACAGTAAAACCACCAATGAGTGATCACATGGTGCTAACAACACTCAGAGATAATAGGTGGTGAGCACCAGGGAACCCTGGTCAGGGAGCAGGCTGTGTGAAGCCACACTGGTGGTCACTGTGGGAGGAACCAGTCTCAATGAGAAAATGAGCGAGTTTCACTTGGTTAGCTGCCACTGTCTATATTCCAGCATGGGGGAAAAATAAAATAAGGTAGGCTCTCCCTTTCTGGTTTAAACATGGGCCATCTCTGGCAGCCATTTGTGTTTCCATGAAATTTTAAAAATTCAGTGCTGCAGTCAGAGTGGCCATGTTTCGAGGGCTCAGTAGCCACTGGGTTAGACCTCACAGAGGTAAGACTTCATCTGGTGCAGGTAGATGTATCTACCTGCCATCTACATCTGCTTTGCCAGCATGCCTGGGAGGTATAGCTCGTTCCATTCCAGACTGCAGCAATGAAGTGAGTATCACAGTGAAGCATGTCCGTGAGTTTTTGGTTTCCCGGTGTGTCTAAGAATTATGTTTACCCTGTACTGGAGTCTGTTAAGGGTGCAGTAGCATTATGTTTAAAAAGTATATACGTCCCTTTCTTCCTTTATTTTAGAGAAAGAATGTGCACCGGCAGGGGAGGGGCAGAGGGAGAGGGAGAGAGAGAGAGAGAATCTCCAGCAGACTCCCTGCCGAGCAGGGATTTCATGACCCTGAGATCATGACCTGAGCCCAAATCAAGAGTTAGACACTTAACTGATGGAGCCATCCAGGCGCCTCTAAAAATACATACATGTGTGTGCACTTTAATTAGAAAAGACTTTATTGCTAAATGCTAACCATCACTCGAGCTTTCAGCCAGTCCTAATCTTTCTGCTGGTGGAGGGTCTTGTCTCGATGTTGATGGTCACCCACTTATCAGGGTGGTGGTTGTGAAGGCTGGTGTGGCTCCAGTGATTTCTGAAAATAATTTAACTGTGAAGTTTGCCACATCGATAGCCTCTTCCTTTTACAAACCATTTCTCTGTAGCATGTGATGCTGTTTGATAGCATTTTACCCACAGTAGAACTTCTTTGAAAATTGGAGTCCATCCTCTCTCATCCTGCGGCTGCTTTATCAACTGAGTTTATGTAATATTCTAAATCCTTGATTGTCATTCCAACAGCCTTCACCGCATCTTCACCAGGAGTAGATCCCATCTCAAGAAACCACTTTCTTTGTTCATCCCTAAGACACAACTCTTCCTTCATTTACATTTGATCATGAGATACCGGCCGCTCAGTCCCATCTTCGGGCTCCGCTTTAGTTCCATTTCTCCTGGTGTTTCCACACATCTCTAGTTACTTACTCCACTGAGGTCTTGAGCTCCTTGAAATCATCCATGAGGGTTGGAATCAACTTGTTCCAAACTCCTGTTCATGTTGATACATTGACCTTTTCCAATGAATCACACATGTCTTTAGTGGCAATTAAAATGGTGTGAATTGTTGCCAGAACCTTTTCAATTTTCTTTGCGTAGGTCCATCAGAGGAATCACTGTGTATGGCAGCTGTAGCCTTAAAAAGATGTTTCTTAAATAATAAGATTTACAAATCTTAATTACTTCTTGATCCAGCAGCTGTAGAATGGAGGTTGTGTAAGCAGGTGTGAAAACAATGTGAATCTCATTGTCCATCTCCCATCAGAGCTCTTGGGTGACCAGGTGCCTTGTCAACAAGCAGTAACATTGTGAAAGGAATCTTTTTTTCCTGAGCAGTAAGTGTCAATAGTAGGCTTAAAATAGTCTGTAAACCATGTGGTAAACAGATGTACTGTCATCCAGGCTTTGTTGTTCTCTTTATTGAGCATGGGCAGAGTAGATTGAGCATGATTTTTAAGGGCCCTAGGATTTTTGAAATGGTAAGGGAGTATTGTCTTCAATTTAAAGTCACCAGCTGCTCTAGCCCCTAATAAGAGTTGGCCTATTTTTTTCAAACTTTGAAATCAGGCATTGACTTCTCCTTTCTAGCTATGTTAAGTCCTAGGCATCCTCTTTCAATAGAAGGCAGTTTTGTTTACATTGATAGTCTATAGTTTAGTGTATTTTCCCTCGTTAACTATCTGAGCTAGATCTTCTGGGTAACTGGCTACAGCTTTTCCATTAGCTGCTTTCACATTGTACTTTGATGTTGTGGAAACGGCTTCTTAAACCTCATGAACCTACCTCTGCTAGCTTCGAACTTTCCTTCTATAGCTTCCCCAACTCTCTTAGCCTTCATAGAACTGAAGAGAGGTGGGGCCTGGCTCTGGACTAGGCTTTGGCTTAAGGGAATGTTGTGGCTGGTGTGATCTTCTATCCAGGCCTCTGAAACGTTCTCCATATCAGCAATAAGGCTGTTTACTTTTTGATCATTCGTGGGTTCACTGGAGTAGCACTTTTCATTTCCTTCAAGAACTTTTTCTTTGCATTCACAGCATGACTAACTGGCACCAGAGGCCTAAGTTTCAGCCCATCTTGGCTTTTGACTCACCTTCCTCACTAAGCTTAATGATTTCTAGCTTTTGAGTTAAAGTCAGAGACACATAGCTCTTCCTTTCACTTGAACACTTAAGAGGCCATCATAGGTTATTTATTGGCCTAATTTCAATATTGTTATGTCTCAAGGAATCCGTGGGCTTGAGGAGTGGGGGTGAGATGGGATAATGGCCAGTCATTATTGCTTAAGTTTTACTTCTTATGCGGGTACAGTTTATTGTACCCCCAAATTATTATAATAGTAACATCAAAGATCACTGGTATAACAGATCACCAAAACAAATAGAACAATAATGAAAAGGTTTGAAATATTGTGAGTTACCCACATATGGTACAGATGCATGAAGTAAGCAAATACTGATGGTAAAATGGTGCCCAAAGACTTGCTCAATGATTCAGGTTTCCACATACCTTCCATTTGTAAAAAGTGCAATAAAGCACAATACAGTCAAACAAGGATACCGAGCTTCAAAAGATATCGAGCTTCAAAATGAACACTTAGGGTTTTATAATGCCCAGAAGTATTAGGGTTTCTGAACACAAATGTAATGCAGATAATAGTATGTCAGTACAAAGCCCAATAATCTTTCTGACCAGGTTAATATGCTGTTAAAGTTATGCAGAGGAGTCTGTATTATAATAGTGGGAATTATAAGAATCCCATGATTACTATCATTATCCCTCTCATTTTCCCATTTGGAATCTCTCTAAAAATTCTAAGATCATGTTGGACATTTTAAGAAAATAATATTAAGAGACCCTGATCTTAGGTGTGTTTATGTATCTTCAGATTCAAGTTCATGTCACTGAACTGAAGGGCAGTCAGCTGAAGCTCTAGAAGTTAAATCCGTAGAGCAGATCCCCATAGGAACCTGAGGAAAGCATCTCAGGGCTCCTCTTGATACAATAGCTAAAATCCTCCTGGCAAAACACATGAAAGTAAGTTGGGGAGATAAGGGATGAATCAAAGAAGTCCATAGCAGTGTGGTGAGAAATTATTTTTAGCTCTTCAAAATGAAATATTTTGCAAATGATATCCCAAGTGTGATAAAACAGAAACGTTAATGGTAGGAATTTATGAAAGCACTTGGAGAAAGCAATTTAGAGTATATATTAGATCCTTAGAATTATAGGAGATCTTTTTGTCCAATTGATTGTCTTATAATTAGTTTATTCTGAGAAATCCATCCTAAATGAAGGAATTTTTCTGTCTGAAAATTTCACCCCTCATTTCACAAAATTTTTAAAATTCTCATGCCCAAATAGAGAAAAGATTAAGTTATTAGACTATGATTACATTTTTGTGTATTTTTTAAAAAAGTTTAGAAGATAAGCCGCAAGTCTGCCATCAGTGTTGAGAACAGTTACCAGGGAATGCTGCTTTTTTTTTTTTTGCACTGCTGCTTTACCAAATTTGCAATTTTCATTAATGAAAAAAATTTTGTTTCTAGGCGAAATCCTCTTTGGAGACATTCTATATGACCTTCCAACTTTTTATTCTGTGGTGAATTATTAGCAAAGTTTTAGGTGATTGTGTAGATTGCTTTCCTCCATCATTGTTGTCTCTCTTTCCTGTGTCAGTCCTTATACTACAATGCATGACTATGTTTTAGACCTCCAAGAAATGTCTGTTCCTTTGTAACTTAGCTAAATGCATTTGGTGCCTCCCAAAACTTTTTAAAGAGTAATGACAGATGTAGTGAACTAGGGTATGGTGTATTTTGTATAAATTTTGTATAATTTGTATAATGTACACACTATACGCCTGATTTTAAGATTTTCCTTTTGAGTGCAAATGGGATGTATATAATATAGTAGTACATTTGTGTAAATCCTGGTTATGATTTTGATCAGGTTAGTGTATATATATTCCAATCCTTAGACCAACCAGTAAAAAACTCAAAAAGATACATAACTAAAATGAGATTAAAATGGGATGCTAAAATATGGTCTAATAGTATAAAAAGGCAGTAAAGGAAAGTAGGTGAACAATAGAGGAAACAAATGGAAAACAAATAATAAAATGGTAAATATAAACTATAGTAGTAATTATATTAAACATTTATGGACAAAACACTCCAGTTAAAAGCTAGAGATTGTCTAAAAGGAGTAGACAAGACTCAATTATATGCTGCCTACAAGAGGTAGGCGTTAACTATAGAGAGACAGACTGAAAAGTAGATAAATGGGTAAGATATACCGTGCAAATGGTAATTACGTGAAGGCCAGAGTGGCTATGTTAATAACATATAAAACCTATTTTAAGATGTAAACTATTATCAGAAATGAAGAAAGACAGTGACAGATTGGACAGTTCATTAGAAGGATTGTGGATCATAGGATGTGTACACAGTAAGAGAGCCCAATTTGAGGCAAAGATTTGATAATTAAAGGGAAAAGTGGATATAGTTTCACAATCATAGTTGAAAATTTTAACATCTCTCAGCAGTTGATAGAACAACTAGATAAATTAGTGACTAGAGAAAATCTGAATAATATCAAGTTCATTAACTTAATTGATATCTTTGAAAATTGTACCCAGCACCTTCAGAATATTCATTTTTTTTCATGTATGAATATCAGAATGCTAGAACACCAGGATAAACTATATGCTGGCAATAAAGTCTTACTAAATTTTATGAAATTTTAAGAATTGTCTAAGAATTATAAGAATTAGAAGAATATGTTCTCTGATTACAATGGAAGTTGTTAATAGAATATCTAGGACAGCCTCAGATGTTTGGAAATACAAAACAATGGTTTGAACTGAATGCTAATGAAAATACAATATATCCCCCCCCCAAAAAAAGAAAATACAATATATCCAAATTTATGGGGTGTGTTACAGTGGTGTTTAGAAAGAAATTTATGACTTTAAATGCTTATAGTAGGAAAGAAGAATGATCTTAAATCAGTTATCTAAAATTTACCATAAGAAACTTGAATAAGAAGAAATTGAACCCAAATTGGCCATCCTTCCCCAAACTATGTCTGCGGCAATTATCCTGAGAGCCGGCACTCTCTTTCTGCCAGTGGTCTGACCTGCTTTTGGAGCTCAGTGAAAACCCCCTCTGCCTGGAGCAGAGGTGAAAATAACAGTGATGTCAGTTTAGGTGGCAAACAATCTGGAAGGGCCAACAACACAGCCACGTGAGGCTGTGATACTGTTTGGGGCAAGCAGCGCAAGTACCCTCAATGTTTAATAGGAGACCTGGAGAAAGAGACAGCCATTTGAGCTTCTTTAAGCTTCTGTGTATTCCTGGGAATTTGGAAGGCTACATGCATGCTTAAGGAAGACCAGAGAAGACCCTAGTTATGTGCTCCTCCCTGGCTGAACCTGAGACCAGGGAATGAGAACTGGGGGCACACTCCTAAATTCCCTGGTGATTGGATGTACACCTCAACCTATACATAGACCTCGTTGGCAAAGTGCGGGGAGCTTGCTGCTTCAAGATGTTTAAGCACAACCTCGGACCAGTCATTGGTCAAATATAGTTATTTTAGCCAAATGTAATTTATTCTTAGGAGTGGCCCCTAGAAGCCAGAATTTAATAATGTTAACAACTGAGCAGAGGCATAAGTGGCTGCATATGGCAGAGGAGACAGATTTTGTATGATTAGCCTCAGCATTTCACTAAAACAAACAGCAGCATTCCACCCCATCCTCACTTTTAAGGTGTTCCTTGTTAATTCAGGGTTGCTGCAATATCACCTAAAATCTTCAGTTTTCAGAAAAATCGAGACTTCCCTAAGAAACAGGAACAGATAACTCATACCCAGGAAATAAGACCAGCTAATAAAAAGTGTCTCTGAAGGGGCCAGGTGCTTTACTTGGTTAACAAAATTGCAAAGCAGCCATTATATGTTCAAAGAACTGAGGGACAGATACCATGTCCAGAGAATTAAATGAAAACACGATGACAGTGACTCATCATAGGAGCTAGGAATAAAGAGATAGAATTTCCATCTATGTGAGTATGTGTCTGTCCCTAAATAGACATTCTACACTTGAAAGTACAATAACTAAAATCAAGAATTCATTATAGTAATGAACTGATTTGAACTGGCAGAAGAAATTGGTGACCTTAAAAATTGACCAATGGATGTTACTCAGTTTGAGGAACATATAGAAAAAAGAAATAAAAATACATACATACATACATACATACACACATAAATAAGCGAGCCCATAGACCTGTGAGACACATAGAAAAAAGTAAAAATACATACATACATACATAAATAATCGAGCCCATAGACCTGAGACACATAGAAAAAAGAAGTAAAAATAAATAAATAAATAAATAAATAAGCCCATAGATCTGTGGGACATCATCAAGAGTACTGACATATGTATGAGGCCTAATGGGAGAGCCAGAAAAGAGGAGAGAGAGAGAGAAAGAGAAAGAGGCAGAGAAAATATTTGAAGAAATCATGGCCAGGACTTACCATATTTGATGAAAAATTAACTAAACTGCACATCTGAAAAGGTCACTGAAGTCTGAATAGGATAGTCATCTGTACACAAAATAATCAAACCGTGGAAAGCCAAAAACAAAGAGAAAATCTTGAAAGCACCTAGAGGAGTAATTCATTATATGTAAGAACTCCTTGATAAGATTAACAGCTAATTTCTCATAAGAAATAACAGTGGCCAGAAGGCGGCAGGATGACATATTCTAATTGCCAAAAAACTGTCAGTCGAGAAGTTTGTATCTAACAAGACTGTCCTTTGTATTTCATACAAAAAATAAAGATCACTGGTAAAAGTAATTACTCAGGTGTATCTGAAAAACAGCGTATTTGTTTCTGTTGCCATGTAACAAATTACACTGACATATGGCTTAACACAACACACATTTATTACCCTATACCTTTCAGGTGTTGGCTAGAATATTCTCATCTGTAGGCTGGACTGGAGAAAAATTTGCTTCCAAGCTTACTCAGGTTGTCACCAGATTCATTTCCTGGTGCCCCACAAGGGCCTCAGCTTCTTGTGGGCCTTTGGCTGAAGGTTCCTGTGGTTTTAAGAGATTACTTGCCAATTCTTGTCCCATGGGCTTTCCCACCAGCACTTCTTACCCCATCAAGTCAGCAATGAAGTCACTATAGCAAGTCTGCCAACAAAATGGAACCTCTTATAACAGTCGCAGTAGTGACAGTTCATTCCCTTTGCTGAATTCTGTTCAGTTAGAAGGAAGTCATAGGTCCTGCTTAAAAAAGGGGGAGAGGTACACAAAGGCACGGACAGGAAGAGGCAGGGATTATGGGAGGGGCCACCTTAGAATCATTCTGCCATAGACAGTATATTTTCCCCATTTTCATCTCTTAAAGACAGCAACATAAAACAAGTATAAAACTGCTGTTAGAGGGTACCTAGGTGGCTGAGTCGCTTAGGTGTCTGCTTTTGTCGGAGGTGATTCCGGAGCCCTGGGATCATGCCCCATGTCAGGCTCCCTGCTCAGCGGGAGTCTGCTTCTCCCTCTGTCCCTCACCTTGCCTTTTCTCTCTCTTTCTCCCCCGACTCAAAAAAAAAAAAAAAAAAAGAAATCTTTAAAAAAAATCTATATCAAGATGTATATTTATGACAGCGGTGGCACACCGAAGGGGAGAGGAAGGAGGGCTGTATTGGAACAGCTTCTGTGTCTTGCTGGAATTAAACCCAAAGTAAGAATAGGAATGAATGATAAAACCAGTGGCATTAAAAATGGGCAGATGATGGAGAAAATCGATGAAACAAAAAATGCAAAAATTGGCTCTCTGAAGAGATGCAACGAAATTGATAAATCTCCAGCCAGACTGATGAAGAAAGCAAGAGAGAAAACACATAACCAGGACTAAGCATGGGAAAACTGTTTTACAGATCCTGTAGACATTAAAACGGTAATAGGAATATAACAAACACCTTTTTTGCCATTTAGAAGCAATGCACCAATTTGGAAAGACACAAATTGCCAAAACTGAACCAACGAGGAATGAAATAATTGAATAGCACTATATTAAAGAAACTTAGTTCATAATTAAAACTTTTCACTAAGAAGACTTTAGGCCCAGCTGCCTGAAGTTTCTCTGCTGTATTATTTTAAACATGGAAAGAATAATCAATAACAGTGCCACCCAGACTCTTTGAGGGAATACTTCTGAACTACGTAAGGTTTGCAGTGCACTGATACAAGACCAAATAGACTTTGAAAGAAACAAAAACTACATACCAGTATCCTTTGTGATGACAGATACAGAAATCCCCAACAAAATACCAGCAAATCTAATCCATCAGTGTACAAAAAAAGATTATGTCATGGCCAAGTATTGTTTACACCAGGAATGCAGGGTTTAATATTTGAAAAATCAACATGGTAATTTACAGTATTAATGGAATCAAAGTATAAATACCAAGTGATCCTTTCAATAGACGTAGAAAAGGCATATGACCCTCTCAAATACCCATTCATCATAAAGACTCAGCAAACCAGAAGCAGAAGATAACTTCCAAAAGCTAAGGAAAGGCACCTAGGAAAAACTACAATGCGCATCATAGTAGATGGTGAACTGATGAATGCTTTCCCTCTGAGATCAGGAACAAGGCAAGAGTATGTGCTTTTATCATTTTTATTTGACACTTGTTTAAATAAAAAGCTTGTGGATTGGAAAGGAAGAAATGACGCTGTCTTTGTTTGCAGAGAACATAATTGTGTACATAGACTAGCATAAGAAATTTACAAAAATGTGCTGGAACTAAAATGTGAATTTAACTAGTGAATTTACACAGCTCACTATGAAATCAAATTTATATCAGCAGTTAATAATTAGAAAACGAAATTTTAAAGCAATTCATTATTATAGCAACCAAACTTCAAATATTTAGCAATGTAATGAAAGATGTGCAAGACCTATACACTGAAAAGTATAAAACATTGCCGAGGGAAATTAAAGAAGACCTAAGTAAATAGATATTGTTTGTTCATGTTTGGAAGAATCAATATTATCTAGAGTATTTACGGATGGTTTCCATTTTTTGAGTCGATGGAGTTCCAGTCAAAATCCCACAGGCTTGTTTGAAGAAATTGACAAATTGCTTCTAAAATGTATTGGCCAAACTAGTTTTTAGGAAGGTTTGATGATATGTACTACCTGCTGCTGTCGAGACTTCCTGTAAAGCTACAGTAAACAGGACAATCCGGTATGGGTGTATGGATACACTTTTCAGTCAATAGAACAGAGTTTGGGAAAAGACCCACACTTGTGTAGTAAATTGGTTTTCAACCGTGGCACAAGGATAAATCATTGGGGAAAGGTAGTCTTTACAACAAATTGTGCTGGGCAACTAGATATCTGTATGGAATAAGGAACCTCAATCTGATCTCACTTTGCACAGAAATCAACTAGCAGTAAGTCATTATCCTAAATGTAAGAGTTCAAAATATAAAACTTCTAGATGAAAACACCAAATCTAAGGGACATTGTGTTGGGCAAAGAGTTCTTAAACTGGATGCTAAAAACACAAACAATAAAAGACACATCAGTTGACTTCCTTGACATTTAAACATTTTGTTCTTCAAAAAAAGGAAAATGAAAAAGCAGGAGACTAGGAGAAAGTATTTGCAAGACATAGCTGACAAAGACTTGTATCAGAATATATACAGCATTGAATTGTAAACTCAGTAGTGAGAAAAACAATCTAGTAAAAAGGAGTAAGTTCAACAAACACTGACAAAAGAAAATACATGAATAAGCCCAGTATTACTAGTCATCAGGTAATAGAAATTAAAACCTCAGTCATTGGGAACAGTAAAATTAAAATTATTGATGATGCCAAGCATTAGTGAAGATGTAGAACTGTAACTCTTATACAATGTTGCTGGTCAGAGAACTGTAATATGGTGTAGCCACTGTGGAAGACAGCATGGCAATTTCTAGGGAAATTAAATGTACACATAACAGGTGGTGGGCAGTTCTTTCCTAGGTATTTACCCAAGTGAAATGAAAAATAACAGACTGGTACGTGAACGTTCACAGTAGCTTCATTCATAATAGCCTCAAACTGGAAATAATGCAGTTGTGCATCTGCTGGTGAATCCCTAAGGAAATGTATCTCCATATTATGTAATACTATTCAGCAATACAAAGGAGTGAACTTTCGGTACATACACACCAGCAATACGGGTGAATTTCAAAAATGCCATACTAAGTGAAATCAGTCAAACACAAAAAAGTCTGTGTACTGTAGGATTTCACTTATATGGAATTCTAGAAGGGCAAAACTGTTGTGGTTGCCTGAGACCCACAGTGTGGGCGGGGAATTGACAGTAAAGAGGCAGAAAGGAACTTTCTGAGATGATGGGAATATTTTGATTGTGGTGATGGTTACATGGCTGTGTCTGCAGTTTGTCAAAGTTCAGCAACTTCTGCACTCAAAATGGGTGAATTCTATTGTATCTCAATAAAGCAGTTGAAAACAATCTTATTGGTGGGAGATATATATATTTAAAGATTTTATTCATTTATTTGACAGAGAGAAACACAGGTAGAGAGGGAACACGAGCAGGGGGACTGAGAGAGGGAGAAGCAGGCTTCCCACTGAGCAGGGATCCGGATCCTAGGACCCCGGGATCATGACCAGAGTGGAAGGCAGACACTTCACACCTGAGCCACCCAGGTGCCCCAAGTGGGAGATATTTTTTATTCATATATACTAAAAAAATTTTCAGTAGACTTAAATGGATTTCTTGAAACTATACCATAACCTGTTGAAAATAAGTTGCACCTGTGGGAAGGTGCAGGTGTGCTAAGGGGACGAAGTCGTGAGGTGGCTGGGGCTGCTGTTAGCATTCAAGGGAAAGCTTTTCTGACGAAGGGGCGATTGAGCAGATACAAATAAAGGAATTCTTTTCAAAGAAGTGTCTTCACATGTCCCTTGCACATCTCTTATTCAGTTTATATCTAGGCATTTTGTAGTTACTGTTACTAATTACAAATGAGATCTTTTCCTCATCTTTGCTTTAGCTAAAATCCTTAAATTAATCTTTGTTTGCATCTTCGTTTGTCTTCTGTCTCCTATTTGTTAATGCCTTGAGGACAGTAAGTATACAGACTTTATGCACTGTTAACTTACAGCTCTACCTTCTCTGCTGTGTTTCCTGCATGTGCTCGGTTAATGTGTTTTCATGGTTTTTACTGAGACTGAGGAGGTCCTGTGTTTGTTAATCTTTGTTTTTCCTAGCTCACTATAGCACCAAAGTGCAAGTAGCACCTAAAAAAGACCTAAAGTGGAAACCAAAGATGCTGGTGCAATTTCGTGCAACGTAATTTCAGTCTTACTGTCAATGGAGCGAGTATAGGATGCGCATAAGACTGTTTGCAGGTACCTTTAAGGACCTCCCTGGTGGATTCGAAGGTGGGAGAAATGGAAGAAGGTATTCTTAAATCTGACAGATTAAGAAAGAAGCAGCTGATTGGTCAGGCATAGATTAGAAATGGAAGCCTTGGCAAGATTCCTTGTTTCATTCGAATAGAAGGGGTTCTTGTAGGTTTCATGCTTGTCTCAGTCTCCACATGTAAGGGACATAGGTGTCCCTCCAGACTTCAAAGCTCAGCATCAGCTGTCAAAAATGGACACAGTTGTTGCTCAGACTCCTGCCTTACCAGTAGATGGCAGCAAAATGCTTTGTTTAAACAGTCTTGCTTGCTTTTTTTTTTCTTTTTTTTAAGAGAAGACCAAGGCAGATTAAAATACTCTTTAAATGGTAATACGACTACTAGGTAGTATCAGTGTATATTAAATGATTTTAGAAATTCAACTGATACAGCTTCCCTAAAGACGTTAACTTTACAGGTTTTATTAGCAACTACTTTTTTTTTTTTTTTTTTTTTAAGATTTTATTTATTCGGCAGAGAGAAACACAGCTAGAGAGGGAACACAAGCAGAAGGACTGAGAGAGGGAGAAGCAGGCTTCCTGCCAAGCAGGAAGCCTAATGTGGGGCTCATCCCGGGTCTCCAGGATCATGACCTGAGCCGAAAGCAGTCGCTTAACCAACTGAGTCACCCAGGCGCCCCAGTTAGCAACTACTTCTTAATTGTATTTTTTATTTTCCTCCATATTACTAATATTTTATATGTAGCTTTCTGCCTCATGGATTTTTCCAGGGGACCCAGCTGTCATCATATAGTTGAGAACTAAATAACGTTTTAGTAAACAATACAGGAGTGGTTTAGTCCTATAACTTTGGAGACTTTTTGCTTGTTTGGAAAACACTCATGAATTTCTCTGGAACAAACCAGAAATTACAGGTGGCTTTTATAAGAAGAGAGCATTTTAATCCTACGTGGTTAGGACTGTATGGTTAGGTTATTTTCACCTGAGATTGCTGGTTCCCAGGACATGACCTATGTAATAGGAGAGAGCACTTCTTGCCCCTTTTTTACCCACTGCCCGGGAAGGCCAGTGGGATGAGAGCTACACAG
The DNA here is from genome assembly GCA_004023965.1 of Spilogale gracilis. Classification (NCBI taxonomy): domain Eukaryota; kingdom Metazoa; phylum Chordata; class Mammalia; order Carnivora; family Mephitidae; genus Spilogale; species Spilogale gracilis. Next base: position 57,464 of record PITA01005163.1, on the reverse strand, counting down.
AACTGACCCTTGGCTTCAGGGAAAATCAGGGCAGGTGACAAAAGTCTGTAACTTCAAGAATCACACAGCAAATTGTCGATTATTGCTTCCCTTTCTTTCTCCCTCTTTCCAGAAATCAGCCCATTTAGGAGAGCATTTTGGAACTGTTACAGAAAATATTTATACAGAGCTGAGGTTTCTCCATTTTTCACACAACGTGCTGCTTAATTCTTAGAAACTCCAAAATTCTTACACAACTAAGAATCCACAGAATAGTCTTTTATCTTATGAAAATATGATTTATCAAGATCACTTAACATATATCTTACATGCTTTGGAATTTTTACAGACCGCAGATTTTTTTTTTTTTTTTTTTTTTTTTTACCTAATACCCCTAAAACAACACGGCCTGCCAGACCACAGTACATCCGTCCTTTAGAGCAGCAGATGTTGCTACACATGCTTCTCTTTAAGACCAAGAAGCACAAGAGAAAATAAAACAAAAAGTTCAAAACCGAAGAGAAACACGAAACAATGCAGAGATGAGAGAGCCGGGTAGCCAAAAGCAATGGTTAAATTAGGGGCTGTGGCGATCGGAGCTCTGTTTTTGTCTATCTTTCATTTATTTATTTATTTTTTAAAAGATTTTATTTATTTGACAGAGAGAAACACAGCTAGAGAGGGAACACAAGCAGGGGGAGTGAGAGAGGGAGAAGCCGGCTTCCCGCCGAGCAGGGAGTCCGATGTGGGACTCGATCCCGGGTCTCCGGGATCATGACCTGAGCCGAAGGCAGTCGCTTAACCAACTGAGCCACCCAGGCGCCCCTGTTTTTGTCTATCTTTTAAATACTCAGTAGGCCATTTTCGTTCTGTTAACCTAGGTTTGATGACTTTCTATCAAAATTTGTTTTCTGTGAAAACCATGCTTCAGTTAAACTGAGAAAGAAGTACTTGATGTTCGTTATAATCTTCAATCATCTCACTTTTTTTTTTTTTTTTCTGGGAATGGGCTTAAATACTCTGTGCCGTGATAGAGTTCATTGTTTTGTCTTTGAGTCTGCTAATGTTTTCATTTTGGTTTTAACCCTAGCCGATCCGACAGTTAAGGACTTGATCGGAGGCTTCACTGCTCTTCATTATGCAGCCATGCACGGCCGGGCCCGGATTGCGCGCCTGATGTTAGAATCTGAATACAGGAGCGACATTATTAATGCCAAAAGCAATGATGGCTGGACTCCCCTCCATGTGGCTGCTCACTATGGTAGGGACTCATTCGTCCGTCTCCTACTAGAGTTCAAGGCTGAGGTCGATCCGCTCAGCGATAAAGGCACCACCCCTCTTCAGCTCGCCATCATCCGAGAGAGGTCAAGCTGCGTGAAGATCCTCCTGGACCACAATGCCAACATCGACATCCAGAATGGTTTCCTGTTGCGATACGCTGTGATCAAAAGCAATCACTCTTACTGCCGAATGTTCCTTCAGAGAGGAGCAGACACAAACTTGGGTCGCTTAGAAGATGGACAGACTCCTTTACATTTGTCTGCCCTTAGGGATGATGTGCTTTGTGCACGGATGTTGTATAACTATGGAGCGGACACAAACACAAGGAACTATGAAGGACAGACCCCATTGGCTGTTTCAATAAGTATTTCTGGAAGTACTCGACCATGTTTGGATTTCTTACAAGAAGTCACAAGTATGTAATTTAATTATTACTCTTATTGCATTTTTAAGAAGTTTTCATCTTCTGCGGGGGGGTTTCAAATGGGTTTACAACTTAAAATGAGCAGGTGCTAATATGGCCTATGCCTCGTTCATCTGAAATAAAAAGAAAGCTCTATATCACAAGATTTCATACAAATTCAGTTGGGTTACTGAAAGTAATAGGGGTAGACAGGCTGAGAGTGGAATGTAGGAAGGGACAGAGAGAGGAGAAATTGTTAAATTCACAAAGATCTCTGTTAGAACAAGGCAGTTCTTACTAGTTATACACGTAGTCATTCGGGCTTTCATGGACTTCTGTTTGAAGAATTGTAAGGAGAGCATTGGACTTTAGGTTCCATTGCTGTGGAAGTGTCCTAGAATCGGTGCTGTATTGCTAAGCTGTTGCTCCGCGTTCCAGTGTTGCTTTTCTGGCTTCCCGTGGTGTGACCCCACATGAGACGAACAGCGGTATTATTGAGCGAGGGATCCTAGTCACGGCAGGTTAAGGATGCGGGAAGGTGTAGACAAGATTTTGTTTTTGAAGATAAGATTTGTCATTGGTAGAAGATTTGGTGCCACTGTCCCAGGCCCGCGTGGCTTCCACTTCTGACCAGCTTTTGGTATGGGCACTTCTTCTGAAAGCCTGGAAATGTGTGACCCACCTTGCATGGCGGTGCACATTTGCCTTGTTTTTCTGGTGGGGTTATTGGTCTGTTTGCAGATACAGCAGCCCTTTCTCGTCAGGCTTCCTCTGCAGCTAGTTGAGGGTCTGTCTCAGAGCTCAACATCCAACCCGAGGCTCAAGTTGAGTAACACAATGTTTGATTTTGCCCTCTGCTGCGCTCTTGCACATTAATTCTCTTTTCCTCACCAGGTTTTTCCCTTTGAGTCATTATCATGGAGAAACAAATACACTGTGGGTACTGGATATTTAGGAGGTAGGGAGTTGACTCGACCTTGTGAATAATCTACTCTCCTGCTTGGAACTGAACTCGGGAGTAGAAATCTTGTGAACAGATGGAGTGTGATTTGGATTTGTGTGCTTGTGAAAAGGAATAGATGACATTGTTAATCACTGTGTGTCTGCAAACCGAAGCCTCAAAAGAAATCCCACTCAGCATCTAATGTATGCTCTCCGGTCAGCCTGTCTGTGACGAAGGAAACGGTCTATCAGCACTGTCCAGTGTGGTCACGCCTAGCTCGAGCCCTATGTGGCTGTTGTAAACATGTTACCTGCTCAAGGCCACCGAGGAACTGAATTTTTAATTTAACTGTATTAATTGAAATTTAGATGACTTCAAGTTCCTGATGGCCCCTGTGTTTCATAGCAGAGATCTGTCTGCCTTGGAGTGGTATTTTGGGCCATTGGTTGGTGATCCTTGAAGAAAGTTTCTGAGGCACATGACAGACCAAGAGACGGGAGCTGTTACTCAGACTCTTCAGATCCAGGCCTCATCTAGGGGAAAGTTTGCCATGGCATTTCAAGTGATCGGCTAATTTTCTAGCAGTCTTCATTCATAGACTGGGAGGGGGTGTTGGTCTTATGAGAGAGAATATTACTCTTGAACTTGAGGTTAGGATTGTGTCGTGCAAAAAGCCTGTGAAGTATCGCTTACTCTTTCTAGGTTCTGAATATCTTTTTGTTGTTGCTATTGTTTTTGTTTTAAGCTCTCACGAGAGACTCCTGGTTAAATGAGTGTGACTGCCCTTTTTGTTAAGTATTTTGCTCAGCAGTTAAGGGCCTCAACTAGAGCTGGGCTGCCCAAGTCCAGGCCCCAACTCCATCACCCATCACCTGTGACCTTGGGCAGCTTACCCAAGTGCTCCATGCCCCAGTGTCTCATGGAGCATTAGGATAATTACATCTATCTTATAGGCTTGTTGTGTGGATTCAATGTGTTAATGTTTATATGTGCTTAAAACAGTGCCTGGCACATTTTAAGTGCTATACGTATTTTTTAAAATAATTAAATGAGAGAGGATGAACAGCAGAGTCTGGCTTGCTACCAGTAGAGTGAATCCCTTAGATTCTTAGTCTCCCTCAGAGAACAGGACTTTGTTACAGAGAAGGTTCTGGGTGTAGGTCACATTGATATTCTTAACCCTCCTCCCTTGCCGGAACCACGAGGGGATTTTTATTAACTTATTCACTGTGACAGCCTGGTGGGCTTCCTGAAAGTAAAACTGAGAGAGTGTTGGTGGGGGGGAGGTGATGACAGGCAGGGCGGTGGGTTTCCTAAGACTGGCAGGCCAGTCCACACACAGCCTCAGGTTAACCCCTCAAAATTTATCATTGAAGCGTTCCTACCAGTTCATGGCTCCAGCAGCTTCTGGTCCAGGTACAGAGATCTCCACTGTGACTCTCTGGATCTCTTTCATCTCTCCTGATTTTATGGCAGTTTACGCTATGACGTCTGTTCAGTGGGGGGTGAGCCAAGAGAAGTCATTGATTTTGTGTTTTTTCCACTTTTTCTTCTTACAAGAGCAGGAGTGATGACTTCCCAGCTCCTTGCATGTTCATGAGCTAAAACTGGAAGCCTGTCCATTAGTTTTATTGTTATTACGTAAAAAGTGAAAAATAGCCTAGCCATGATGAGTCATGTTCCGCTCCCCGAAATTCAGAGGCACATCTCTCCCATCTGTGATCCCAAAGCTCTCCCTCAGCTCTGCCTGTGTCAGAGGTGCTGTTAGACTCTCTTTATCTAGTGGTGGAGAGAGCAGGTAATGGGTTCTTGACCCCATGTCTGACTTGCCTAAAAACCATGGGCAAGCCACTTAGCCTCCTGGCTCCCCCTGATTCTCAGTTCCCCCCTCCGAAACATGGGGAAATGAGACCATAGTCCCTGCGGTCTCCCCCCCTTTTTAAAATTCTTGCCAGTAGCCACTCTTAAAGGGGATGATTTCCTGCTGCTTGTGATTTTATTTTATGATTTATATAGAACAGTGGTTTTCACAGTGTGGCCTCTTACAGGGTCCTCAAGACCATTTTAGGTACCCATGAGGTCAAAACTATTTTCATAGCAGCGCTGAGATGTGATTCGCCTCTTTCACTCTACTGTCGTTTGACTGATGGTGTAGGAGCAATGGTGGGTATAACGGCAGGCTCCTCCGTGTTAATCAAGGTAGTGACCCCAAAGGGTGCATGCAGTCCTTGAGTTCTCCACCACCAGGCAGTCTCACTAAAGAAGATTCCAGTTCCATTTAGGGATGTCTTTGGCAAAGCAGCAAAATTAATTCCATTAAATCTGATCCCTCTGAGTATGTGCTTTTTTAATATTCTGTGGAATGGAAATCGAAAGTATTCTCACTGCATACCAAAGTGCTGAGATTAAATTGACAAAAAGCACTTCTTTGATTTGTTTGAGCTGAGTCAGCAGCTTTTTGGGGGGAACACCCATTTTTACCTGGAAGACTGACAGCCAAATGAGAGCTGTTGAGTCTTGGGTATTTGGCAGACTTGCTTGTCATGTTAAGGAAAACAATTGACAGTATTTATGACGAGTCATAAAATTTGAGCTTTCAAGTGAAACTTAGAATTTTGAAAAGCATAGTAGCTTGTATTTGCTACTATGACACTGACAGGTTCCTAATATGCAAAGACTTTTTTGAGGTGAGCGACAATACTAACAAAAGTGATTTTTTGATATTATCTAATGAAATGGGTCAACATTTGGAAGACCCCCATAACCTAGTGAGCCAGTAATTTCCAAAGGACTGATACATAATTTGACAAAAACATGCGGGGCAAAAGATCCATTCAAAGGGCAAAATAGACCAATGGATTTGAATGTGAAGGAATACAAGAGGTTCATTGATTTGGTTTCAGAATTCATATTGCAACTAACCTTTAAAAAAATACCACTTGTCGAGTTTTGGTGAAGTGTCACAGAAGATGATGATCATCTAAAAAGGCTATGAAAATATGCTTTCCCTTTCCAACTGTGTGAAGGAGGCTGCATTTTCTTGAAGTGCTTGAATCAAGACAGCGTATTCAAACAGAATACAGGAGCAGGTCTGTGAATCCAGCCATCTCGAATGAAGTCAGACCCTAAGAGATAATTTGCAAACATGTAAAACAGTGCCACTGTTCTCATGAAACCATTTTTGTTTTGGAAAGCAGCCTCTTTTTTCTACCAAAATTTACTTTGATTATGAATTTATATTTCTGTTAATTTTTTTCAAGATTTAATTTTTTTAGTAATCTCTGCACCCAACATGGGGCTTGAACTCACAACCCCAAGATCAAGAGTCACATGCTCTACCTACTAAGCCAGCCAGGTACTCCATATTACTGTTATTTTTAAAATTCATTTAAAAATCAATGAGTGTGTTTTAAATTTCCCAACCTTAATTTCCAAGTATGGCAAATACAGATAGAGATAACCCACATACACAAAAATTCTTTGAGGTCCTCCAATTTTGAGAGGGCAAAGAGATCATAAAACCAAAAAATTGAGACCCTGATGATGTACAATTTCTATACGCACATTTTTTGGGACACCTTGTTAGCCTAGTGTTTTCACATTTGGTTAATTTCTAATATATTTCTGTTTGCAGTTCCTACAGTCTGGATAAAGTGAAACACTTTATATTACTACTTACCCTATGCCAGAGTATTTACAACTTAGGATCTGTAGGGATTCCGTGATTCCTGAGTGTGTCTATAAAATTGTGGTTCTATCAGATGCTATGAGGGTAAAGAGATTCATTATTTAAATTAATTTGGAAGACTAGTACCCTGGATCTAGATTCCAGTTTCAGGGAGTAGCATATCCAAGGTGCCAAGAAGTCCTTGAGTAAGTTAACCATTAATTTTTGTTCACTGAACAGCTGACTTTCACAGGCAGCTTTTATTCCTGTGGCAAGCTCCAGTCTAGACTATTCTTAAGGCAGAGAATATGCGATTTGGGTTTGTGTTTACTGTGCAAAAGGAGGCCAAGTTGGGACCTGTGTTTCTAGTAGCTGCTGCTCACAAACTTGAGGCAACTAGGCTCAGTTGGCGCCAGGGTTGTATTTCCATTTGTATAGTGTGGGAAACTAAGTGGCTCCTATTTCTAAGAAAAAAAAAAACAAAACAAAACATTAGGTATCTGGGAATTGAATTGGGTAAACTGTTTGGGCAAGACAATCTGTCAAGTACTTAAGCTTGTTTCTTTCTAGAACTGCATCACAGGTGTTTAAAAACATTGTTTGATAAACACTGCAATAACCTGAAATGTGTTTTTATTTAAAAATAGTCAAACACAATGTTTTGGTGATAGGAGTTAAACTTCAAAAACAGTTTCAAACTCTAAAAGTAAGAATACAGGTCACGGTTTGTTTGTTTAAAGAAGGTAAACTTTAGGCTGTGGCTTTCACAGCTAAATCTGTCACAATGACAAGCATGTGAGTAGATGATCACATAAAACACCACCTCTATGTCAGGTGCCTTTATTTCTATATTTCTTTCAAATGCTCTTTAATCACTTTCTTTGGTTTTTTTTTTTTTTTTTTTGGTAGGATGATATCAAAACAGTGTTACCTAGTGTAACTCTTTAGAAAAGTAATTTGTGCAACACATTTTACCTATGGTGATTTTTGGTTATTGATTTTTTTTTTTTCCTAATAAATTTGGGATTTGCCGGACATCTGTATTATAGTCTTGATAGGCATTTGGGTCTCTATTACTAAAATCACTTTTAGAAATAAATAAATGGTACATAGTTCTAAATCACATTATACCACACTTTAGGGTCCTTTGATCTAGAGAGCATTCCTTATTGTGCACTTGTTTCATGATATTTATATTGCTTTCTGTTTTCAATATAGGCTTCTAGAGATTTGTTATTTGTTAGGAAGCAGTGTATGGTTTTGTGTAGTTCTAGTGCAAATGAAGGAAATAGGTCGAAGCTCATTAGCCGGTAGAAACAAATGGAACCAATGGATAAATGTCATCAAGGCTGATACTGTAAATATTTGGGTTCTATCTGAGAATTAAATCATTTTACAATATGACAATTTTTATTTTAAGGTGAGCTAGAAACTACCATCGTCCTATAAAGATTTGTTGAACACATTTCATCCTGAGTCTCTGTGAAGGAAATTCAGGGACAAGAACAAAGCAGTAAAACGTGTTTGTGGTAGGATTTTTAAATTGGAAAGCTGAAATAAAAGAAAGAGGTATTGGGAGACCACTCCAGATGCTGACCTACGATGGGGAGGTGGCTGAAAGGAAAGGAACAAGTTGGATTGTAGACAGCAGTCAAAGGAGCCTCAGTCTTTCTTTGTGTTTCTTTGCATCCTTCCCTCGACTTCCAGTCTCTTTCCCCTCTCCCCCAAAGAAGACCCAGGATGTGGTTCTGCTTTCATTTTCTTTCCTCTGGCTGTACAGAAATGTTTTGCCTCTCTGTCTACCTTTACAAATATTTGACCCAAATAAATAGGTTTACCCTATCGTAAACGTGGTAATGGTGGTGTCAAAAGGAGGTAGTTTAGGATATTTAATTTTCTAAATTATGCCGCTGCCCTGGTTTTGTAATTTATCCTAGACCAGACCCTTCAAAAGCTGATTTCCTATTTTATACCAGCCCAATTATTACTAATGATGGGCTGCTTTACCAAATGGAGAGACTAATAATAGCCCTTTGAACTATTAGGCAATCCCATTGTAGTTTGTGTGTGGATCCCTTGTAGTGTTAGTGCATTCCCCAGTGTTTATGGTTCCTGAAATGATACTCTTGTGTGAGATACCCCCCAGGTCTCTCTCGCTACAATTCCTTGGCCAGGGCGGTTGTTATTTAACAGGACAGGAGTAACTTTCTGTGACACCTGGTGAGCGTTGTGCACATGTGTGTTGAGTGCTTGGGTTTCACTCTCTTTATTCTCTTTTTCTGCCTTCTGTCGCCTCCTCTCCCTTTAGTCCCTGGTGTAGTGCATTTTTGGGGTACATAGGAGGCACTCAGCAAATCTTTTTGAGTCATGTGTTAACTAGAAAGTACTTCTTTTTCAATCACATTTTCTGTTCCTAAAATGAGAGTCTTGGAAAAAAAAAAAAGCTCCTTCGTCAGTCTTAGAAATAGCAGTGACAGCAATGAGCAGTCCTTATCACTCCTGCCTGCCGACGCCTGCTGTCCCGTCCGCGTTCCGACGGCGAGGTGCGCTCCTCTCTGTCCGTGGCGCAGGAGCAGAAAGACAGCCCTCACTTCGTCACCGCACAGGTTTTTGTCGAGTCAAGGTTCTTACATCTCTGCTGGTTCAGAATCACGCAGCGATTTCCACGCCACTCCCATCAGGTCGCCCAGGACCGTTGCCCAGTAACAGATTACCAGTGGCTTCTTTGCTCTTAAACTCCCACTAGTTGTCTTCCTCCCTTAACACTGGGAAGATGCAGCACCTCAACTTGCAAGAAGCGCCTTCTACTTTTCTGGGAAGGAAAAGCAAATGTTACCCTTACAAGTATTGAAAAATCACCATTTTAACATTTACTACCAAATACTTACATAATCCTACGTGTCTGGTACGATACCATAAACACTTTAGCAAAATGAAGTTTTTTGCTGCTTTTAAAGACCGTGATGGAGGTGGCGGTGTCCGTGGCTCACAGGTGAGGAGTCTGAGGCAGGAGGCTGGGGAGTTTGCCAAGGATCTCACGGATTGTAAGTGATGGGCCAGGAACCAAACCCGGGCCGTCGTGCTCCAGACTTGATGTTTTTAACCTCTCCCATTAAAGGTCATTCTGCAGACAGGGATTATTATACGTGGTCAAGAACTTTTTAAAAGATCAGATTCTCCCAAAATAGTAACTGATGGCCACAACATACCTCTTGAGGAAAACAATCAGTAGCAAATCGAGGAAAATAAAACCCTCTGATGTTTAGACACAGAAAGTTCATCTCTTCCTGGGAAAGGCCCCTGTGGAAGGAAGTACCTTCTGAGGATGATAGGATTTCTGTAGCTATGTCTCTTGGATTACAGAACACTAGCTTGTTTTTGCCTTCTTGCATTGTATCATAGACAGTGAGGAGAGCCAGCGGTCCTTGTAATAGTCGGCCTGCAGAATCTTCTTAACTAGATCGTTAGAATATTTTTACTACTTTTCTATTGTGTTACAGCAAGGGACAGTGTTGCCAAGCTTTCTGCCACGAATAAAAGGCCCCTCACCCCTTCCTTTAGTAACTTTTTTTTTTTTTCCAGCTTCTAGTAACATCTTAGAACTTTTTTTTAAGCCCTAACAGACTCCTCAGAGCCCTTCCCCACCAGCTGGTCCCAGTGATAAATCCACATATTTTAGATTTTGTTTTTAATGGCAACACCCTAATTCAGGGCCCCAGAATCTCAGTTATCTAATGCTGCAAATTTTAGTGGCTTAACCCAGTAATAGTGGATTATTTGCTTCTCGCTCCATGCGATTTCATCTGGAGTCTCTCAGCTAGGGCCTCTCCACTTCCAAGAAGGCCCACTCCGATGGCTGGGAGTGGGGTGCTGACAGTTGGGAGGTCAGCCAGGGCTGCTAGGCAGTGACCTCACTTCCTTCTTCTAGACTGCTCAGACTTCTTTGTAGTATGCTGGTAGCTGTGTTGGCAGAGTTAATGTCCCAAGAGCCAGGTGAAAGCGTGTCCCCTACCGTGACTTAATTATCGCAGTCACATAGCTTCCCTTCCACCATAGTGATGAGTGCGCCGAGTTTCAAGGAAGGGGAACTGAGGCTCCATTTCTTAAAGGTGGTCATATGGGTCACACTGTAGAAAAAAAACATGAGGCATAGGTCATGTTGTGGTTCTTTTTGGAGAGCACAGTCTGGCACAAAATAGGATTATCAGAAGATTCCGCCTTAAGCAACCTTTTGCCTCCATCCTTCTTTACCCCCCCTTAGCTAAGCTGACTCCACTAGTACAGGTTTTCTACTTTGTTGGATGATATGTTACCATTTAAGTGTGCATATATTCTTCTACATGTCAACTTTATCCTCACCTGGTTTTAGCCTGAATACATTGTGCCTATTCTTTTTATTAATATTACATTTGAAAAGAACCTGCCATCTATTAGGAAAAACAGATTCTTTACTCTGAATAAAAGAAGGTTTGTATCTAATTCATATTCTGGTTTGCTTTGCAGAGCAAATGCTGTAAGCACGTATCGAAAAATAACAATGATAATTTATTCCCTTCCTAATGGTAGTCCATGAAGGGTGGTGAAAAATAATTCAAAACAGGTTAGAAAATGATTTGCTGTTGACATGGGTGGGTTTTGCAATGAGATGGCTGGTTTGTCCCTTATGGACAAGCCTGTTTCGTATTCATTCATTCAGCTGGCTTTTACTGTGAGTATTGTGACAGGCGTTTGGCTCCATTGGCAGCTAGAAGCAGTCTCACTTTCACAGAACACGTCAGGTAGTGAAGAAGGTGGGCATTAGTAGAGAATCACCAAATAAATGTAAAATCACAGCCTTATTAATTGCTGTAGTAGAAAGGAGTTCTGGAGTATCTGATAGGGAACCTGATTTGTCACCTCTAATGAAGTGCTTTTGAGCAGAGATCTGGAAAATGGAGAAGACGCATCTTGGCAAGGGATGCGCGAGCGTATCCCAGCCTCACACCGGTAAGTGTGCAGGTATTTGTAGGTACACATGCCCCAAGTGTACAGGCGTTCCTAGGAAAGCAGTAGTTGCTGCAGTTCTGTTTAGAGAAGACCATGTGTTTAAGTCTCTTGGAAAGCACATGTCCACACAGGCCCTTACAGAGAGGTAAGGCTCCTTAAGAGCCTTTTTTCATTTATGAAGAATGACTTAATTTTGAATAATGGCGATCACCATAAACAAGGACAGTTCGAGTAAGGGGTTAAGTACTGATTATAGCAGTGGTTCTCCATGTATGAGCTGGGGACTCCTGGGGCTCCACAAGACCCTTTCACACATCTGAGGTCAAATGATTTTCATAATACTGAGACATGATCCGCCTTTTTCATGTTCCTTCTTTCCTGAGCGTAAGTGGACTTGTCCAGAGATGAGATGATTTTATCACAGCGGATTGAATGTAGAAGCGTGTGTGTGAACCCAGCTGTCCTCCGTTAAGCCAGCCCTTTAAGAACTTTGCAAAAACATGAAGGAATGGCATTCTTACTGTTTTTTACAATATTGTTTTTGTACCAGTGTTGTCTATGGCCACATGTAACGGATTTATTTTTGTTTTTTTAAATGACTAGTTCTAAAATTTGCTTTAACTTTGAATACAGTAATTATTAATAGATTACAACCCACATAAATGGAAGTTCTTTCAGGTCCTCGATACATTTAAAAAATGCAAAAAGGTTTTGAGACCAAGAAGTTTGAGATTCGTTGAGGTATGGCATTCTACTTGACTTTGAGCATGTGACTTAACCTCTCAGACACAGGGAGTCTGTAAGATGGGGATGATGATCAAAGTACTTCCCTCATAAAAGGATGAAACAAGTCAGTGTATGTTGAGAGCTTGTAAGGACACATGGCACAGAGTATAAGCATTCCCCACGTTAACTTTTGCTGTTTGTTACCATTTACTATGAAGGCAAAATTTATGTGAATCTAGATACAACTGAGGGACACTTGCTTGGAATTCTTGCTTGGGTTTTTGGTCATCTAAACCGTTTGGTAAAATACTACATTCAAAAGTGAATGAAATCAGTGGTTTTTATTGGCACATAGTAAGCATGGATTCAGAATAGCTTGGGGTGTTTTTTCTGCCTCGCTCCCTGCACCCCTCCCTCCCACCTCCAGGCTGTGCCCTCATACCCACAGCCAAGTGTCTGCTGTGTTCTGAATCATGGCAAACAGGTGGGTAAATGTTGCTTGGGAAAGCTCCTGGAGATCATGCTACGTGTCTAGGCTCCAGTGCCCTTGATGGTGAGCTGAAAGGAGGGGCCACATTCAACAGCATCTCCTTCAGTTCCCCAACTTTTCAGATGGGAGAAACTTTGGCCCAGAGCGATGATTTGCTCGCCCGGGTTCACTCAGCATATTAGAGGCATCCCAGGATGAAAACTGGTGTTCAGATTTGTAATGCAAAGAATACCAGCCTTAGACTCAGAAAAACTGGTTTTTGTCTCTGTGCAAAAAGCTCTAATTGGTCATCTGACATTGAGCAGTTGCTCAAACCCCTGATCCCTTGAGCCTGTATTTGTAACATAGAGGTGAAAATATCCATCCTCCCAGGGTTTTGAAAAGCATCAGATGAGACCTCACGTGGAGGTCCCCAGGACCGCACCCTTTCAGTAAGAGCCTGTGTCTGGTCCTTTGCACGTAGAGTCCATAGAGAGATGCGTCCTGGTGAAACAAACCGTTCTTTTCAGAACTGAAAAAACTGCCTTAGATATTGTACTGTGTAGCTTTTTAACAGTTTCTTTTTTCTGTCTTTTTAGGACAACCCAGAAACTTGCAGGACCTGTGCCGAATTAAAATTCGACAATGTATAGGCCTTCAAAACCTAAAGCTACTTGATGAACTACCAATTGCCAAGGTCATGAAAGACTACTTAAAACACAAATTTGATGATATCTGATGTACACAGAACTGTGAACAAGATTAGGAGTTATATTCCAGATACTTAAAAGGCTTTTTGCCTTGCACAAAGTATATCCTATGCAATTTCTGATTTGCTGTGAAGTCAGAAAGCAGGTATACACTTTTAGGTTTTTCGTTTGTTTGGTTGGTTTTCATGGTAGGGGAGGGTTTTTTTTATATATATATATAAACACACACACACACACACACACACACACACACACACACTCACCCATGCTTGAAGGTCTTAATTTGGTTTCTTGGTCCAAGCTTAAGAGGTCCAAGCTTTCTATATAATATTGCATTTACGAAAATTGTTTTTCCAAAACGACACAAACGACGTTGGAGTGGAGAATTTCCCATTTTCAAATGTATGGTTTCATGGGCGTGCATGACCTTATAAACCAGCAGAGCACTTGTTAAGGTTTGGAGGCATAGTTTCACCCAGGGGGGTCCTGGGCTGTACTGGAAAATGCCCTGAGAAATTTTTAAAGTAACTGTCACCTCATTCATTTTTAATGAGGACAAATTGGCTGTTTCAAACTGTTCCTTTCCAAATTAATGGAGCCCTCAGATGACATCAATCCAGTACCTCGCTTTCCTGTCGGTGTGCTCTTGTTTTTAACTTATTTTCTTAACGACTGTAGTACACTACGCCAGAGACATTGGGTCTCAACTTCTGTCTCTCGGTCTCAATTTCTGTCTTTCGTCGAACCGTGCTTTTAAGACAATTAATGGAAACAAAACTAACTTTATAAAGCCAGTGTATTCTGTTTTTAAAACAGTGCCTCCCGTGCAGTACTCTTTCTGGTATTTTATCCATTTGTTATCCATTATTTCACTTGATGTCTCTCATTCCACAGCCGGCTTTGACATGCCCGTGAGAACAGGAACCTCCACTTTAACTGTGACTGCAGGACCACAGGATGTCACTTGCCATTTCCATTGTAAAGCTGTGTCATTTACTTTACTTTAAGCAGAAAGTTTCATGTCCTGGTGGTAGAGTCTTCCCTAAAAATAGCCCAAAATATTGTTAAGCCATTAGGCTTTATCAGTTAAATAACTTAGGGGTGGTTTCATGGTGGTTTTTTTTTTTTTTTCCTCTTCCCAGTTTAAAAAAATTTTTTTTCTAAAGGATGCACATTTGTGAGTCTGTTTAATTCCTAATATGCTAATTCAACATTTCCTATCTGTTTTAAGGTTATGCACAGTGAAGCTCTTCGGGACGGTTATTTTATTTTCTGGGTTGGTTGGGCATATGTTTGCAGTGTAAACACGGTTATGATAAAGTGTCAGTAACAATGGGAAAGGTTCCAGAGATGTTAGGGATCTATGCTGATGCCCTTGGAAATGTGTTCTGTGCTGGATCTGTCCTCATGCTAGTTTCAGAAGAATCTTTTCAAATATCCCAGTGTTGTTCTCAGTGCTTTGGGCAATTTCAAAAATAATTACACGCTAGTAATAAATTTGTTATCAGACGTTTACAAGATGAAGGGCTCCTCTTGTCTGAATTTCTAGTTTTGAGTCACAAAGTATAAAACTACTTCACCGGGAAAGTCTAACTAAGCAGGATTAAGCATCTGCCCTGGCTTTAGCTTTCTTTAGAGAGCCGGCAGGGATCCTCTCAAGCTCAGAATCTGTTCCCTTGGATGCAGAGTAGCTTTGACAGTGGCATATCTGATCTGTTTGTGTCTGGGCAGTGCATAGTTTGCTGAAGAACGGGCAACTTTGGAAAAAGAATGATTCGGGGGGATCGCTGATGGGGTACATAGACTCTCTTGCAGGGAGGGAGTGAGAGTGCAGCCAGTTTGGTACCCATTCCAAAACTAACCGGAACCTGATGAATAGAAATGGGTGCTCTCCCCTTTCCAGAATTTCATCTTCCGAGAGGGAAAGTCCCTCCTGAGGTTGAGCTGTGTTCTCACCCTTTCCACCAGTACCCAAGTCAGATTTGAGACCTACTCACAGCATCAGGAACATAGCATGGCCAGAAATGAATTGAGTGATCCTTCTGCCTCCGACCCCAGGCCCCGGGGAGACAAGGAGCTGGGAGGGTGGGCACCCGGGACCCTGCACTCCAAGCAGTGATGGTAACATGACCTTTGCACTGGGCTTATTTCCTCAAACGTGTGTATTCATTTATTCAGGTAGATGAAAATGACATTTTCCCCCCAGACATTCAGAGGTTTCCAAACTGAGTTAGCCACTGAGTTTGAGTCAGGGAATTCCAAGTGGAAAGATCAGATTAAGGTAAATTCTTTGTTCTGCATTACTGCTGCAACTTCAGGGGGAAAAAATTATGAGAGCTCTTTCTTGGAATTGAAATTTCTATTTAATGAAGAAGTGCATAATTCCATTGTTTATTGTTGGGGGTTGATTTACCTCAACACTTCAAAAGCATGTTTTATTTTTGTTAGTAAAATCCCAGTCACATATCCTGTTGAACCATAACTAAAATTTTAGTCTCAAAGGTGGTAACCAGTAGAACACAGGGTTGAACATGCAGGTCTGCATTTGAATTTAATTGGCAGAGACACATTCGGTGGTCACCTAATAAGTAGAGAGATCAAGTGATTTTCAGAAAATCAATCGATTGGTTTTTCCAGAATCTTCTCCGAAATGTTCCGAACATTATCAGATTTGTCACTGGCCCTTCCATGTTCCTTTTGAAATTTATTGTTTAAGCTTATTACTAAACCTTTATAAAAGTATATTTGGCAAGTACACCAAAGAAACCAGCTCATAAAAGATTATGATCATTAATGAACTGCAAACCTCATCTTTTGAAAACAGAAGATTTTTTTTGTGTGTGTAAATATTTGTGTTTATAAATGTACAGCAGAGTTAAGAGTGTTTTCTAGATTATTTAATTCCCATATTTCTAAACTATTTACTACAGAATAATCCATGCTTGTTAGTTTGGAGGACTTGACTGTTTTGTTTTTTTAATTCATTATCCGTCATGCTTGGAACAGCATTTGCACTAGAGAATTCAGTGTTCTGGCAGTAGCAAGAGTACACATCTGGAACATGAGGAGTCTAGAGTGATTCGTCAGATGCGCACGCTCAGAGACGAGAATGTATAGTTTCATTACCAGAGTGAACCATCCGCAAATGGAGATTCTAACCTTTCCCCCAGAGATGCTTACTAGCCCTGAATGTGATTGGGATGAGGCCCTTTGCCCACAAATTTAGCTTTCATGTAACTCCTAGTGTGTTATATCATAATGTATTTTGTTCTTCCTTTGTAACGTAAGTTTTGCTTTGGGTCAATTTGAATTAAAAAAAAAAACAACTTAAATCTGGTTTAAAAAACCTTGATCGGAATTGTGTTTTATTTCTAGTCTGCTTTAGCTTTTTAATAATTCAGACTGGTCGGTGAAAAGAAGCGAAGAGCTGTCTTTTCCTTCATTGGCATTTTAGATCTGTAGGAATTGTGTTGAGAGCCTGACAGAGAAAACAGCACCGTTTTAGATCAGAGAAGACCGTTCTTGCCCCGTCCCCAAATCACAGTTTCCGCTGCGTTCCATATAGACCCACAACAGAAAACTGTGGCATCGTCTGCTGTGCTGAGTGAGCAGTGAGCCTTTTTGGGCCACAATTTCAACTCGGCCTCATGCCTGCCGCACCTTGACCAAGCACAGTTAGGATGACAGCGTCTCTAAGCACAGAACAGTAGAACAGTGAATTGGAGATAGTTTATTAGCCTGCAGGAGATAGAAGCAAGACAGCTCTGATTTCACACTTCCTTTAAGTAATATAAACATAGCTTGATTCAGGAGAGACTTCAAAATTCCATGAGTGATGGTATACTAAGGAAAAGGGAGGCCACACAATTGAGATTGAGCATACAGAAATAGTATTTTGCAACTCACTTTGCTGCAGACTTGTCCAGGCTTTGGCACAACCGAAGGCCAAGAATAGGACATTTGAAACGATTCTTAATGATCAGCAGGGGAGTTCAGATGGGAAAAATAGCTGTGTTGCTTGGAAATCTTGAGGTCATTCCTTTTCCAATATGATGTAAGTAGTGTATTGTTTTTTCAGCTGACGATTTACAAAAATGGCTTTCTAGCTATTGATAAAACAGATTATCTCCTTGATAAAATACACACACACACACACACACACACACACACACATTTCCACATCCTCTGTAATTGGGCTTCGGGGAAGAAAGAAAATGGATTTGTATCGTCTGCCTGAATTTATGTCACATGTAACTGTTCTCCTAACATCTTACAAGTTTTGATGTTAGAATTTAAATGAGCTTCAATACTAATAAAAAGATTTTAAATGTCCATTGCCAGACACTGGCCTATAGGACTGAGATGCTGTAGACTCCTAAGATAGAGAAGTCATTTATCTTTATTCAATCAAGAGTTGTTTTATCATTACCCTTGAGGTGTCCTGAGTCTTTGAGAACTCAGACAGAACATCAAACTGGATCTCATGACTTTTATGCTGCTGGTAAGCGAAGTTCAGACTTTTGTGATCTATTTCTCGAAGATCATGATGCACTTTATAGATATCTCTTTATGTTCCAGAAGAGCTCTGTGATGCCTGAGCGACAAGTAACGTTCTGAATCCCATTCAAAAAGACAGAGGTGATTTGCAGAAGGCCCCATAAGAGCTCATCAGTGTGGGACGGAACCCTGAGTTAGTGCTCTTGGCTGCGGTGCTCTGTTTCTTGTCCTGAAACAGTGCCGTGCTCCTAGTGAGATGTGCCCTTTTTGTTTCATTCATTGATGCCCACAGGGCCTGTGCTGGGTCGCTGTTTTGCATCCTCAAAAATGAAGTGATTTAACAATTCTGAAGACCCATTAAGGGTAAAGGAGTAAAGGATTGGATTCAGAGGGATGATTTTCTTCGGTTGAAATAGATAGGACCTTAAGCAAAATTCATATAATCATGTTGGTTATTATAAAGATATTCTTGAGTTTTGGGTTGCTTCAGCTTCTTAAAAAAATCACACTTAGAACATCGTTTTATGTTTCCTTTTAATTAGGAAATTGTTTTTCCGTTAAGTGTAACTTCTTTTATGTTATAGCAAGCAGTGATGCAGTGATTCACTTTTCTGTGAAATGGCATTTTATGAATCAGAAAAGAGCTGGCTTCATTTGGACAATGGGACTTAGTTGAAATGGAGAGACTCGGTCACGTGATGAGTAGACTGACCCTTTGTGACTGACAGAGGTAATCCCAGCTGCAGATAGTTCCTATTTTATCTGGCAAACGGAGTCATATTTTTCTTGCTGCTCAGGCGTGATCTAATGTTGCTTTTCTTCCTCCAATAGTTTGGGGTCAGATCACTGCTCAGCTTTCTTTTTCTTAACAAAAAAAAAAAAAGAAGAAGAAGAAGAAGAAGAAGAACATTGTAGGGCACGGGCTTACTGTACATGACCAGTTTGTATTTCTCTAGAGGTCTTTAGGTTTTTTCTCTTAGTTCTGGCCACTTAACCCTTTAGTACATGTGCACAGGGTATGGCCTTGGCCTCACTGAGTTGCTTTTGTGTGCTGATTTTAGAGTTCCCAGATTGCTTGTTTTTCCCTGCCTTCCCTGGGCAGAATGATAGCTAAACATGAGTTAGGAAGAATGTTCTAGCCAATTAGTCAGGGTTATATCCACCTACCATCTTGGGTAGTACCAGAGACGAACAGATGGCATTTCTTTCTGGTTTGTTACTGATGCTCTTTTTTTTTTTTTAATATTTTATTTATTTATTTGACAGAAACACAGCAAGAGAGGGGACACAGTAGGGAGAGTGAGAGAGGGAGAAGCAGGCTTCCCGTGGAGCAGGGAGCCTGATGTGGGACTCGATCTCAGGTCTCTTGAGATCATGACCTGAGCCGAAGGCAGTTGCTCAACCAACTGAGCCACCCAGGTGCCCCTATTACTGATACTCTTAAGAAATCATTTGCTCTGGGACACCTGGGTGGTTCACTTCTCCCTCTTCCTGCTGCTCCCCGGCTTGTTCTCTCTCTCTCTCTCTCTGACAAATAAATAAAATCTTAAAAAATAAATTGCTATGAGTCCACTGTATAGTGAGTTCAGGTCTTAACTTGTCTGAATCTCAAATAGCTCCTGGAAGCCTCTGAGGAGCCCAGGGCCAAGCGGGTGACAGCATCAGCATCTCTCAGCACCGAATCTCAGGTAAGTGACTCCTAATTCTTGCCAGCATTGCCTTTTGCTGTTCCTTCCTCTTATCCTCTATCCTCCTCCCTCTTGCCCTCCCTTCCACTGTCAGCACTGAGCAGCGGACTCACATTGTCCACCAGGCGTGGCGCTGTGATGGCAAGCTTCCAGAAAGAGACCAGTGGACTCTGCAGGGAATTCTGCCTACCTCTGACCTGGCACTGTGCTTGGAGCTGAGGGATTACAGTTCCCGTTGGGGCAGCAGACCCTCCGTGTGCGTCCAGCTCAGAGCATGCGTGCGGACAGGGAGCCCCAACTCCCTATGTGTCTCCATGGGCTACAGCCGTGCTTGGACAGAGCTCTCCTCCATTCTCAGGGCGGCTAGATGGGGGACCAAGGCAGAGCCCCTGGCCCATCACCCCACCCACCCATATGCTCTTCTCCACTTTTCCATGTACAGTACAGATCGGATCACTTTTCTCTGTAGCGGGAAAGCCCCAGCATAGTTGGCACTTCCATTCTTTAACCCCTTTGAGCACCTTCCTGACATAGGCCTCACCTAGTCCTACACCATCAGTATTTTTCCAAGGACTTGATCTCGTCCAGACCCTTTTGCAGGTGGGAAAGCTGGGCAGTTGAGAATGGAAGCAATTCGGTGGCTGTGCCCCACATGGAGTAGCCGGTGGGTAGGGTACAGAAGCCCGGCTATCTCAGCCTCGACGTTCTCTGCCTCTCCCCAGCCTGGCCAGCCCCGCTCTCATTGACACAAGCACTTAGGATATTCTCCAGCTACTTCTAGATTGAAAGCCAACACCTACCTGTGTTGCCTGTAATTACCTACAGAACGTTTTCTGAGGATTCCATCTTGGCCTCCAGCACGGCTTTCGGATGCTCTGAACCAGACAGAAACAGCAAAGGTGCTGGGGATGCCCTGAGGAAGTGCATCGCCAGCCTTGTGGGGGGTGGCAGATAGGAATTCTGGGCACACCTTTTGTTCAGCCCTGCAGGTTGATGAGATGGGCTCCATAGCCAGATACGTGACCCCACATGGAGATCCTGTGGCCTTCCCACTCAGCTCTTTCTCTCCCTTTCAGCTTTCATGCAGGCAGCTAAGAGAACGCTATGCCACCATCCTTCCCTCACATTTTATGATCCCTAACATTCATTATCTGCATTTCCATTGAGAATTCCTCCTCCGCCTGAAGGAGGAACGTAGATGTTTTGTCTTAGAACTAAGGTTGAATTGAAACAAATGTCCTGTATCAGGTAGCAACTCATTGTGTACGCTTTAAAATAAATATTTCTTTAAAAAATAATAAATGGCTCTTACCTGGAGGCTTCTGAAGTTTTTATGTAAGATGCGGATAAATTTTCTTCGAGCTTTGGGTCATCACCTCTAGCAATTACAAAGCTTGAAGATTTCGATGGGGTGTGCCAAGCGTTGCTTACATGGAAGGCATCATGTTAGTTTACCCGAATTCATCCTCCTTTGAGACTCTGATGCTTTATTCCAGAGAGTACTGACGACTTCAGTATTCTCCCTAGAACATCGGGAGGTCCCACGGTTAAAACCACTGTGGACATGGCATTATGGTGATCATTTCTCTTCCAACTTCCTGACCATCTCAATTCAGGGTAGATTTGAAAGTCACACTCACCACCTCCTCACCCCGGGGAGGTGTTTCTAAGACCTGAGGTGCTGGGCCATAAAAGCCTCCACCTGCTGGATAACACTGGTGGTAGAGAGAGGAGAGCAACGTCCCCCCCCCACACACACACACACAAGCCTCTCCTCACAGGGAGAGCGGTCCCTAGGAAGGATGGGCCTGACACATGGCCACGGTCTGATGACAAGCTTCAAGGTGCACCAGGAGCCTGGAACTGAGGCAGAGCTGGTAGCAGGCGCTTCCTTACCTTGGAGCCTCTTAAAGAACGAGGGACAGTCTCGCCTGAGCCGCAGAAGCTGTGGGGCCTCTTCGCAACGTTGCTGCACCTGTCCACATTTGCCTTTACTACTGGTTCCTTTCAGTCTGCCCTCAGGTGTGTCCTGTGATGTATAAGTGATGATTTGTGTGTGTGTGTGTATTAAAGCCCTAGATGAACAGGAATGAGGTTTTGCTCAGAGGACAGTGTTGGACAGGAAACTGGCTGTCTTCTCCTGTGTGGTAGGGCGGGCTTGTGGTGCCTCAGAGGCATCAGCTGTGATTGGGTGTCATGAACACGGCTTCTGTGTATAGGGCCCAAGGACTTAGAGTACCGGTTCCTCGGGTCTGGAAGGGGACAGAAAATTAAGGCAAGGAGGCAGCGGAGGGGCTGGTGCTCAGGTGTGAGTGTCCGCTGGGAGTTTGGCGGTGGAGGGAGCAGGACACAGGTGACCTGTCCCACTGAGCGCTAAGCCTGAACCCACAGCAGCAGTGGGGGCCGCCTCTTGGGACAGCTTCTCCAAGGCATCCTGTTTTAGGAACGAGGATGACCTTTCCCTCTGCTCCCATCCCTTGGCCGTGTCCCTGTCCTTTGGGAAGACCTAACTGGAGGGATTGTCCTTTCCTCATGGTAAGGAGGAAATCCCTCTAAATGTGCGAACTATTGTAGGGGTGCACATACGACTTTTCCAGGGAAGAGGGGTCTGGGGTGCTGTCAAATTGTCCAAGAGGTCTGTAATCCCTTAGTGTCAAGAAGCAGCACGTTGACGGACCCTGGGGTCATTCCCGATCATGTCTCCCTGCCAGCCTGGTACCAAGTACCAAGCACCAAGTACCAGCCCCCCGACCACCTCCAGGGCCCCACCCATGTACAGGCCTAAATCCTGAGCCAAGTGATGGCACACACCTCTTCCGGCCTCCTGGGCCTAGAGACCCCACGTGGCCCCGACTGGGCTAGGGTCTGAGTGGGCTGCCTTGATCCCGCTTCCTCCCTCACATTTCTTCTCATTTTCTCACTTAACTATTGCCACGCAGGTCCTGAACCTCTGCCTTCAATGAGAAGATCTTAGGGATCAGGGAGTTTTTGAGCGAGAAGGGACATGGGGGATCGCCACACTGCAATTTGGGGAGGGGAGAGGATGCCCCCACTAGAAGAGGCTGCAGGGCTTGCCCGTGTAAACGATGCTGCCAGCCAGGTGCCGGGCCCTTTGTGCTGGTCGCCCACCATGCTTCCCTCCTCCACCCGACATCTGCAGGCTCCTGTTGCCCTGGAGAGAAACTCAGAGCTGGGAGGGGAACAGTAGCACAGCTAACTGTCCTGGATGAGCCATGAGGTCATTGCCCTGAAGAGGGTCCCCTGCACTGCGAGGCCCCCCCGGAGCACCATGGGACCAGAGCAGGCCCTGCTGTGGCCCTTGGAGAGCCAGGCGGGGGTGCTGGTGCCTCGGCTCACAGCCTTTGGTGGCTTGCCTCAGCCTTGAGCCAGGCTGGCTCCCCAAGGTGTGTAACCCCATGTTGCATCCTCTCCTGGGCACCTTTGTGCCTTGAGATAAAAGGGCTAGTATATAGACTCTGGTGTGGAACATCTAAACCCTACATTATACAAGGATCCTGGCAATCCCTTTGAGAATACCATAGAAGCACTTACTCACCAAGTCTATAATTAAGTAACTGGCTAGCTTCATAGAAATGCTTGATGTTTAGGAACTTATTAGAGGGTTTCAAAAAAAAAAAAAAAAACTGACCTGAGATTAACTGATACTCTTACTTCCTTCCCCATTTAATAATTTTTAAAATTAAAAAGTGCTTTAATCACCTTGCATTTTAGTGGATAATAATAAAATGCCTGCTTAGCAGAAGCTTATCTTTTTAGGATACCTAAGTTGAGATAATTCCTCCAGTGGGACCGTACCTGGAAACCATATGAAAAAGCTCCTTCCTGAGAAGACCCCCTTGTTTCTAACAGTGGAACCCAGTCGAGTCCTGCATGGAAGATCCCTCCTGGAATGTTCAGACTCTGCCCCTGTGGTCTTTACTGAGCCTGTTCTCAAAGTCCTGGAAAAGTTTAGAAATGATCCACCTGAGGACTGCTTGCTCATTTAATGCATATTGGGGGACCAGGCTGAGGGGCCAGCCTCGTGCAGCATTCAGGAGCCCGCTGGTCTCGGAGCCCAGGTGATGGATGAGAGATAACAGAGTGTGGGGATGCGGAGAGAAAGAAGCAGGGGTGGTGTGGGGAAGCCACGGTGTGTGAAAATCAGGTAGGGCTCTGCCTGGCCAAGGACTTCCATATTCTAAATTCAAGCTGGGTAAACCATTCCCAGAGTGTGGAATTATGGTATCCACTGTATACCTTAGTCCAAGCGGGTCTCAAACTTGAGTGAGAATTGAAATCCCTTGGAGGGCTCACTAAAAGACTGCTAAGCCCCAGTACCAGAGTTTCTGCCCCAGAATCTTCATTTCCAGCCAAATCCCAGGGGATGCCGATGCCGCTGAGATCCCCTGCAGACGCGTGTTCAAGCTTCGTGCGTGGCAACAGAGAGAAGGGAGAAAACTCCACCCGTGCCATGAGCTCCTACAGAAACCACCAACCTGCTTCTCCCTGCGCTGTGAATAATGTACTTGAAGTGATTCTCAGAAGCCACACGTACATCAAGTCACCTTGTTTTATGGGCCGGCCTGAATAGTTCTGCGTGTGCTGTGCTAACGAAGGATACAAATCCCACCTCGACCCCACCCTGCCCCACCCCCAGTGCATTACAAGATGACTCTGCGTCTGGGCCTTTATGTCTCTAATGATATTTTGCAACTACTTAATTGAAGTTGGGCACAGACAAGACCAGTCACGGGCAGTTTCTGGGTCCTGCTGTTATTGTTCTTCAACTTACTTCAGCAGCCCGTGAATAATCTGTCTGCACAACATTGATAATGGCAGTTCTAGCCAGCTTCGAGGTGGGAGAGAAAGTGACTGTAGCTGCTTCTGCTACCATGCATCTTGGCACCACCCCCCATGCACCATGGCACCACCCCCCATGCACCTTGGCACCACCCCCATGCGCCTTGGCACCACCCACCATGCACCTTGGCACCACCCACCATGCACCTTGGCACCACCCACCATGCACCATGGCACCACCCACCATGCACCATGGCACTACCCACCGTGCGCCATGGCACTGCCCCCCATGCACCTTGGTGCACCTAAGCACTACCCCCCATGCTCCTTGGTACTACCCATGAGGTGGCCTGCTGGTGGCATGTCCCGAAGATGGAAAGAAGCATCATCAGGGTGGCCCTAAGGGCTGATGGCAGATACCAGGTGGAGGCTCAGTGCAGACTGGGCTCCCGGGGGTAGCCCAAGGAAACCAAAGCACCCACAAATCCTTTCCTAGCCCCAGGAGGCAATGTGGGTTTCTTAGGGACTAAGCTGGTGGCACCTGCTTTAAGACCAAAAAACAAAGTCTTCAGATGAGTGTAGGTCTGTATGGGATGCTGCTGGTCCGGGAGCCACTTTGAGGGCCACCAAAATGGAGTCCTGTCTGTATGGCATCTACCTACTAAAGCGAAGAATCTGTGTTGTTCTTTCCCCCTTCCCACTGTTTTTGGAACAGTTCAGTTGAATTTATCATTGTTACATCAAAAGCTGCACATAGGTAATATTTGATGATTCCCATTGGAAAGTGGAAAAACAGTTTGAAGGAAAGGTGGTGGCACTAGGGGCAGAGTAATGGTATTCTGAGGGAGCTTCTCGAGGGAGGCTCAGCCTGCCCCTTGCCCCAAAGCCTGGACAGTGGCTGCAGGTGACCTGCCCGGTCCATCAGCACATAGCCTCCTCCTGCCAGTGGTGCAGCCCATGTAAATGTAAGATAGAGGCGGGGCTGGAAGTCCTTCATCAGCCAGAGGTACTTAATAAAACATTCAGGGTCTTCAAACCTTCCAAAGGATTGCAGCAATACTATTTTCCAATCCCTGTACTCCTGCTTGCCTAACCATTTTGGTAAAGGAACGTATAGCTGAATCCCTAGCCTATGGTCAGGAACACAGACAATCCTGGCCTGCTGTTCCTTTCGGTTTCATTTGTCTGGTTTGGGTGAGAAGACCAAGTGAATAAGACAAAATTTAGATGCACAAAATTTAGAGTCCTGAGTGTATGGGTGCTTGTGCTGTTATTCTCTGAGTCTTCGCGTTAATATTGTCCCCCAAAACAAAAAGAAAATTTGTCATCTTGCCAGCTTGATTGTAGGTTCTTTGTGGGCTGGCTCTGGTTTTTTTCTCAGATCTTGGATTCCAACACAGGGTCTTGACACGCTGCAAGCAGCCCCTCACGCTTTCATCCACGGAGTTGGGGAAACACTCCTTTAGTCCATCCGTTATCATGATTAGTAACAGAGAAAGATTTCTTTCTTTCTCACAATTCCATCCAGTGCCTCATAAAGCCTGTGCCCTGCACTCAGCCATCCGTAGTAAATCTAAGAGGAATCAGGAGCCTGCCTTCCAAATGTTTAAGCCCTTGGAGAGAAGACGTGGTGCACGAAATTACTAACACCATGGAAAACGGGAAGGACCCAGAAGAACAAAAGACAAGGGGCTGCTGCAGAACACCCTTAATTTGAGCTCTCCCAAGATCCAGCTCCCCCTTCTTTCTGATTAGCTTGCTAAAGGCAGAAAGATCCATGCGTTGGGACTGCACGTGGCCTGGGTGGATCTGACTTTGCTGGCAAGGGGCAGTGTAACCCAGGGCAAGTCATTTGCCAAGGATGAGAGGAGATGAGCTAAGGGCTCCTTCACCAGCCATACTCTACGATTCTAAAGTGACAGAGAAGACAGGAGGGGAAAGAATGGGCACCTGGGGCAGCCCACCAAGCTGTGAGCCCCAGTTGGATTGTTTGTTTAATATACTCCCCTCCCCACCCACCCTTCCTATTACTGCGGCTTATTAGAGGTGCTTTAGGAAAAGACGGGAATCCACGCTCCGGGGTCTGTACCACCCTGGCCGAGGGGTTTAGCACCGTAAAACTCACTTTGTCAAAGTGCAGCAGCTGTGATGAATAAGCTTAAGCCTCAGTAATCACTTTTTCACTTTTACCAATTACGCTAGCCTGCTTTGTGACAGAAGTTAATGCCAAGTAAGAATTTTAAAGAAGCCTCATTTTCCTTGTCTAATTAAATTAAGTACTTGAAAGGTGATTCACATGTTGATTCTCCCCCTCCCCCCATTAATCAACTGAAAATTACAGGGTCTTTTAGGAGCCACGTGATTCGCCTGCTCTGACTCTAGGGTCAGGGAGAGCCCTCACCCCTGGAGGCTTTCCTGCTGGCATCCCACTCCTCCACCACCCCCCCCACGTTTTGTGTGCAGCTGTCTGCGGTGGAGCTCTCGGGCCAGCGCTGCCCAGGAGAATTTAGGTAGGGCATGCTTGTTTGTCCTCTAATCCTTCCACAAAAATCTACACGAGGTGACTTTGTTTCTAAGGTTTTGATATCCCCAACATGCAGCAGGTCTCTCCAGGGCGAGAAGCAAAGACAGCCTTCTTTTTCGTTGCAAACCAGTGACAGAGTCCACCTGGATTGAGATCTCTCGTGGGGTCAGCACTGCTGAACTTCCTTCGAGGTGAAAGTCTGGCTTGTTTCAATGCCTGTAAGCTCCTGACATCCCTTCAGGGATGCCACCAGGATGCTGTCCTTTGAAACTTGCAAAATTTTTTCTTTGTTATTTTCTGCTTTTACTCATTCTGCCTCTTGTTTCTGCGATAACATACAGGTGCATTAGAAACTGTAACATAGGGGCACCTGGGTGGCTCAGTTGGTTAACGGACTGTCTTCAGCTCAGGTCATGATCCCAGGAGTCCTGGGATTGAGCCCCGCATCGGGATCCCTGCTCCTCAGGAAACCTACTTCTCCTTCTCTCACTCCCCCTGTTTGTGTTTCCTCTCTAGCTGTGTTTCTCTTTGTCAAATAAATAAATAAAATCTTAAAAAAAAAAAAAACTGTAACGTATTCTATGCCTGTATTTTCTTGGGCATATATTGACCCTGGGGAGTATCAGGGAGCCTGGCTGATGGCATTGAGTGTGAGTGAACCCGCTTTGCCCACACATTGGAAGGATCATCACCTGTAAAGTGACTATGTCTGATGTAGGTTGCATGATTGGATCAATTATTCATCAGTATTTGCACCTCATTCCAGGTCACCTCTCTGATCTGCAGAATCATTGTGTGTATGCTTTGAAGAGTCTTTGTTATTTCAAAATGAGTACTCTTAAAATGCAAATAATAAACCAACATATTACGTAACAAGTGAAAGTCCCTTCTCTTTCCCTCTCAATGTTGATTGTGTCCTGTGGATTCTTCCAAATCTGTGTGCATCTTTGTGTGCAGTTAGTTTTACAAAGTAACCTCTGTGTAGCTTCCTCATCCTTACTCTAAAGACTCTTTCATGTTACCATGTGTCATTATGCCTAAGTCTTGTTAATGGCTAAATAAATTCCGTATTCATTTTTTTCTTCCAACCAATGTATATCAAGCAATTTCCATGTGTGGAGTAATTCCCTAGGAGTTGGGGAGATAGCAGGAACTAATTCTTTTATGTTTTCTCTTTTTACTCATTTCTTTCTTGACTCTAAAATACCCCACCTGCTTCCCAGCCACTATATCATTAAGAGCTTTTATTTTCTCAGGTTGAAATTTGCTTGACATGTATTTGATTATTGTCTGTATACATTAAAATGTAAACATCATGAGATTGCTGGCATTGCCTGTGTTATTTGCTGATAGAACCCAGCATGAAAACAGTATCTGACATAAACCAGTAGTTCAAAAACTACAGATTCTGTGCCTAGCTCAATGGACGGATGGATGGACAGATAGATGGATGGATGGATGGACGGGTGGATGGATGGGTGGATGGAGGATTTTTATATTTACCTTGATTAAAGGGAAGTAGATCTGTTCATTGATGACCTTGATTGGGTTTCCTTAAACTTCCAGCTCAATCTTAGCTATTCATTGTACCATTATACAGCATGTATTCACCCATTCTTCTGTTAAAATGTTGAGTACAGACAGACAAACAGGCACTCTCTTGGTCCTCCACTCCCCTCCTCATCAACCTCAGAGACCTCACCCAGATCCAACAGCTCCAGGACTGGCCCCTGGCCCTCAGGGGCTCTCAAGCACCTGTCTCTTGTGCCAAGACCAGCGTCCATTCTGATCGGTCAGCACAGCGGCAAGTGGCTCAGTGTCTGGAATAGCACCTCTGTCTTCATGGACGTGATACTGCTCTGGGGATCCCTCAGCTTTCACCTTTAAAAACACATATCAGATCGATCACTTCCTGCCCCAAACCCACTGATTGCTTCCAACATGTCATGGCTTCCAAACTTTCTCTGAACCATATCACTTCACTGGAGCTGCTCTGACTGCTTGCGTTCCCTGACACACCAGAGCACACTCCCATCTTAAAACCTTCCTTTGCACTTAGCTGTTCCTCTGCCTGGAACACTCGTCCTCTGAGACACAGTCATTCCGGTCCTGGCCAAAGGACCTTCTCAGAGAGCTCGCCCCCAGCACTTTGGCCAAAAAAGGTCAGGTTTCTTGCTGTCAAGCCCCTTCATATGTCTAATGTTTTTCTTCATAGCATTTGATCTACGTATATATGCCTTGAGCACAGCACATCCTCAGTAATTATGTATCCTATCTGTACATACTATACTATATACCTAGAATATAGGAGAGCCTTAATAAATTATATATAAATATATAATAGGTAATACTATGTTTATATATAAATCATATGTGATAAATATATCTATACTTATACATAATACATATAGACATATTTATAAATACATGAAATATATTTTATATATCATAAATTTATATACTTAGTATATACCTTGAATATAGCAGATCCTATATATAAATATATAATATACAGTACTATATTTTAATGTATAAATGATAAATGATAAATATACATAGATTTATATATATTTATAAATACATGAAATATATCTTGTAGACTATATTTTATATATAAATGATCAATGATAAATATATATACACATATATATTTATAAATACATGAAATATATCTTTATATATAATAAATATACACACATACTATATACCTGGAATATAGCAGATCCTCAATGTGTACACACACACACACACAATATACAATGTATATATTTATACACATAGATATCTATATACAGATACAGATTAAGATATGTACATATTTTCTATGTATATTTATCCACATATATACATACCATACACCTGGATAAAGCAACAGATGAATGGAAATACCAATTAATGAGTCTAATTATTTTGCTTCAGTGTCAGGAGGACCAGAGACACCATCAGGGGAGAATTTTCTTACTGTTCCCATATACCAGGCAGTATTTTGTTTCACTTGATGCCTGGACGGTCATCATCAGTCTGTAATAGCCTGTTCCCGATTCATTTATTCATTTATTCATTTATTCACTTATTAATAGCATGCTACAGTCATCGAGTCTCCACACAACTCACGAGCCGCCAGAAGAGCAATAGGAAGGCTCACAGGCATCTGCGCTCCCCTGCCCTCTGGAGAGGGCGCCACCAGCCTGCGCTGGTCATGCTCCTGTTTCTTTGCTTCCTTGGTGGAAGTTGAGTTGTGCATCCCTCCGTGCCAGCAATAGTCTTCCACTGTGCTTTTAGGAAGACAAAGGAGTGGAATGCATGGCTTCTAAGGGCAAAGAATTTTTCCTCAACTCAAAAAAAAAAGCTTTTTCCTAGTTTTTAAAATAGTTCTCCTTTCATTTATTTTTATTTTCTCTGTTTTCTCTTTAGTTTTCTTTTGCTTGCTTTGTTTCTTTCCCTGGCCTTTAAATACACAAATTTCAAACAAAAGAGTTGAGAAATGATATAAAAGAAATACCTCCAGGTAGATTCAACACTTCTGATGATTTGAACATCATTGCCTTGTCTCTATGTGGACATACGTACAAGCATATCTTTTCATGTAAGTTAAGTTGTAGACATCATCACACTTCACTCCTAAATACTTCACCCTGTATCCAAGATTACAGACATTCTTTAATATAAACATGCTGCCAATATCACTCCCCAGAAAACAATGGTAATTCTGTAAATAATGTAATATCCAGTCCATATTCAAATTTTCCCAATTGCCACAAGAATGTTACAACTTTTTCAAGTGTTATTTTTAATCAGGGTCTAAACAAGGTTTATACATTGCATTTGGTCATGTCCCTGTGGTCTCTTTGGGTCTAGAACCATACCTCCTTCCTTACTATTGATTTATTTTTAATCCCGTGACATTAAAGAATCTAGAGGAGTTTGGGGGGAGAATGTCCCATAATCTGGATTTGCGTGACTGTTTATTCCTGTTGTCATTTCTCCTGTTCATCTACTTTTGGAATTTCCTGTAAGCCGAAAGCCAGCCTGACGAGGCTGCACTCAGGGTAAACATTCTTGGGAAACGTGTTGCATTGACAATGCTTTGTACTAACATCCACTTAAAAAGTTTCATCTCTGAAGGCAATTGAAAGTAGACAGTTCCCAGGCCTTGCAGAAAGACTACTAACCTACTTGAGCATTAAACAGGCAAGAATCATTTCTACCCTAGGAAAGCCTTAATGAGGAAAACATCTGGCCACTCAACAGGGACTGGGAGATCCTGGCGTCCCTTCCAGGAACTAGCCAGTATTTTGTGAGGCAGGGCACTCTAACCGACTTGACATTTCTTTGCCCATCTGTTTACATCAGTTGAAGTCAGGTGGGGCCACCTGCCCACGCAAAGGAAGGACAGGCCTGGCCAACCCTGTTTGTTTGCTTTCACATTAAGAATTTTGTTCTTTATGTCATGACAATGTGGTGGTTCTTTTTTTGTTTTCCCTCTCTGCCTCTAATCCCATATTTCATCTCTCAGGCCAACAGCCGAAAATAACAAAATAAATAGATGGCCCAAATTAGTTGGTCCCACAGAGTTGGAGCTAAGGAGGCTTCCTCGAAAATTCTCTTCCTTAGGTTTTCAATTCTGTGACTCAGACTTGTTTGCATTTACACACTCTCTCTCAGAAATGTGGATGGGAAAGTGGAGAATGGAGGACATTACGTGTTTCTGCTCCCACCTAACCCAAGTTGCCATTTCTAGATGCTGTTTTTAAATCATTTCCTTCCTGTAAAATAAGAAGCCACCTATTAAAGAAAACTGTCTTTCCTCACAATGAGAATTACTGGGGCCTACTAAGGAGAAAGCATAAAGGTGTGTACTGTTTCCGGCTCCTTGTGAGGGCACCTAGCTTCCTGGGTAAGGGGAGGAGGCCTGAGTGCTGGCATCTGCTTTGCCTTGAGCTCTTGAAGTATGGCCTTCCCCTCACTATCATTTCCTCCCCAACACGAGATGACTCTGTGGGCTGCCAATGGCTTCGAAAGCTATTTGCGGGACGCACCCATAGGTGCATGCTTGTGTGTCTCTTTATACTTTTTATTTCATTTAACCCTTCATCACAATTCTACTGGGTGGATACTCTAACAGAGTGGGTAAAGATGAAGAAAAGGAGGCATGGAGGGGCTAAGCGACTTGCCCAAAGTCACATGGTGAGGAAGCGGTGAAGGTGGGATGGTGGCCCACGTCTGGCCATCTTAGACACTCTCAGAGTCTTCTCTCTGGGCCAAAGAGCAATGCGTTTGGTCTAACTGAGCCCTTGGCTGGTGTTACTGTGGTGTTTCAAAGACAGTTCACCCAGAGCCCAGGTGATGTGCATCAAAGGACAAGCCATTGTGAGTTAGGTTTTCAAGGCCGCCAACTTGGCACATTTCACTGTGAGTCGTTCTCTCCACTCAGACCAGGGCCGCCATAGCTTCTGGTGGGCTCTTTGGCATTGTTGGCATCGCAGGGATATTGTTTCTCGTCAGCCTGTCCAGCGAAGGGCAGGCACCAGCGGGAGAGCCCTGTTTCCACACCTCAACCAAACCAAAAGCCCATGGTCTTCTGGCTTGAGAAACTTCACGGTGCCTCAAAGCAGCATTTCAGTTTTCTGGAACTTCCTCCCACCCCTCCAAAGAAAACTAGTCATTGGTTTCATTAGAACTGTTCTAGTGATGCCACTGTGTGGTGACTCGAATCGCAACCGGCAAGGCTGAGACGTGTTCAAGCACAGACAGGAGGTGACATTCGATAAGGAGGAGGCCGTCCAGAGATCTGAAGGTTCTGTGTGTGTGCTTCCCACGGGGTTGGCCTCCTGAGGGTACTCAGGCGCTGATGCGGATGACGGGCTTTGAGAGTGGGAATTGCACCCCACAAGCCAGGAGGATCACGTGGGAGTGCTGGCTCACTCTAGCAGGTCCCCAAGCCTTCTGTCCCAGAAGAGGTGGTGGAGTCTCAGGGTTCCACAGGGATTTGCTTGGGCTTCCCCCAGGGTGCACCCTGCCCTGATAGTCACGTGTGTTTGGAAAGCAAGGGAAAGCATGGCTGCTTCCCTGCTGAGATACACTGAGTTCTGCTGAGGCAGGCTTTGGAGGCATGGAACTACACATGTGGTGAAAATTTTTCTGAACCCTAAATCAAGACTTATGGTCCCTCAATGGGTGTTTTCACAGTGTGGGAGTCTGGGAAGCAGCTTGGGAGAGAATATTTTCTAGCTGAAACTTGGATTTCTGGCACATTTTAACAGCTTTTGAGCCTGAGGTTTAGAATGCTTGGAATTGTAACTTTTCTGGAGAATCTGGGATGTTGGCCACTGTATTGGTTTTTGCTCTAGCTGTCATAACAAAGCACCACAAACCAGGTGGAATTATGTCTCCCTGTTCTGGAGGCTGGACACCTAGGACCAAAGTGTCAACAGGGCAGGTTCCTCTCGGGGCCTGTGAGGGCAAATCCATTCCAGGCTTTTCTCCCAGATTCTGGTGCTGTGTGGGCAATCTTGCGCATTCCTTAGCTTGCTGAAGCATCACCCTGTTCTCTGCCTTCATCCTCCGTGGGGTTCTTTTTGTGTATGGGGGTGTCTTTGTGCATCCAAATTTCCCTGTCCAATAAGGACTCCAGTCATATTAGAAGAGGGCTCACCCAAATGACCTCATCTTGACTTGGTTAAACCCTCAAAGACCCTATTTCCTAATAAGGTCACATTCCAGGGTCCTGGGGGTTAGGCCTTCAACATAGGAACTGGGGGCACAGTTCAGCCCACTGTATTAACCTCACCTGTCTGTGGTCTCCCTGGGATGGCCCAGCCCCACAGAGTCTTTGGACACTGGATTTAGGTGGAAAGGTGAGGGCTTGCCTTCCAGAGTTTGTTCACCCAAGGAGGAGGCCATGAGAAAGTACTACTAGTGGGCCTTAGCTGTGGCTTCGGGTTGGGACAAGTAAGCCACGCATGAGGAGAATGAGCTCTGCTCCCTCGCAACCATATCCCCCTGCCTTTTATTTTAAGATTTTATTTATGTATCTGAGATGGAGAGAAAGGGGCACAAGTAGGGAGGAGGATCACATTCCCTGCTGAGTAAGGAGCCTGATGCGGGATGCGATCCCAAGACCCTGGGATCATGACTTGAGCCAAAGGCAGATGCTTAACCTACTGAGCCACCCAGGGGCCCCAAATGCCCTCCTTTTTAGCAGCATGTCGGAAGGCTTTCCCCATAGGCCCTGGCTGGGCTCTGGCTCAAGGCCATATCCACAAGTGGAAGATACCAGAAAGGGAGCTCCCTGAGGGCTTCCTAAAAGCTGCCAGAACCACAGGGAACCATCAGCTCCCTGGCACGATGACTGCCCTCTCTCCCCTTCTGTCCAGAAGAGTGGATTGGAGGGCAGGAGAGAAAGGTCCAGATTGTATTGGCAGTTTGGGAGGGGTAGCATTTGTGCTTTCTCCCGTCCCAGCCAAGTAAGGGAGATGGCTACCGGCTGTTCCTCCTGGAGTCCAGCGTACCCGAGAGGGGGGCCTGCATCTGTCTGCTCAGCCAGCTGCTTGCTGTATCATAGGACTGTCAGCCCGCATGGAACAATACGAAGTTGGGGGGACGCCTGGCCCAGATATGGGAACCTATTCCTGCCTGAGATTGGTACCGGGACTTACAGGATTGTGAACCCCACCCCCTACCCCATTCCAGGTCCTTGAATGGGACAGAAGCAGGGAAAACCAAAATGTGGCCTGACATGTCCCTGATCATCACTTTGGTCCCAGCCTTGGGGGCTGGAGAAGGGGGACAGATGGTGGCATGAAGGAAAGAAGGGTCTTGCTCTCTCTGCCTCCAAGGGAAGGAGCATTAGTCGGGCTGAACCGAGGCAAGCCAGGCAGGAGGCTGACATTTCAACCTGGCCCTTAGCCGTTTTAGTATCTGGAAGGCACCAGAAAGTGGGGTGAGCACTGCCAAGGGCCCATTCCCAGCACTCAGTTGGGGATGGAGATGGAAAGAAAGAAAAGTCTCATGATGTGACCCCCATCCAGGAAACCCTCTTAAACACAGACGTGCTGTGCAGCCGGGAAGTGAATCATACGTGGGGACCCAGAGCTGACTGTCCCCAAATGTGCCACAATGGCGTATTGATTCTTCTGAATCAAAGCTATTTGGAAAACAGCAGGCCCGAGCACACTCAGACCCTCTTGCCCCCCTGAAAGCAGGCAAGAAATCCCCCATATAAAAAGTACTCTTCTTGTACTAAGAAGTCAAAAGACATCTTTATGACCCGACACAGGGACTTTAAAACTGAGAAAGCTAGAGGAAAAAAAATCCCTTGTTTTTATTGTTGTTGTTTTTATTCATTAAATCTCGCAACATCCGTTTTCTTTATCCTGTCAATTCCTCATAAATGTATTGTCTCTTTGTCTAAAATGTAAAAAACTGTTTGCATTGGTTCTTTCTGTCGGGTCTCAATTTGATCATTGCTTCTCTGTGTGCCCATAATAAAACTTTGTGCTTTTTTTTCCTCCTGTTAATTGACCTCATGTCAATTTAATTCTGAAACCAGCTAGAAGAATCCTGCAGGGAGCAAGGAAGTTTCTTTATCCCCTACTCATGCATGCCAGTTTCTCCTGGGATGGGGTTGAGGAAAGCTGGTCTGCATTGTGGAGTAAAGCCACTAAGTGTTGTGCTGCCTGGGGGGGGGGGGTGTGTGTGTCTCTGTGTAGAGTTAGAGGTACCCGTGTTCCAGTCCCGACTGTACACCTCCGTGCTGTGTGGCCTCAGGTAGTCGCGTCCATCCCCAAGACTCAGTTTCCACATCTGGACAGCAGCAGTCACAGGGCTGCTGTGTGTCAGAGGCACTGGCAGGCAAGTAAACCGTAACTAGCCCAACGCCTGACCTTGCTTTGCGTGGTCATTTCCCGCATGGTAAAAACCATACCATGAAGTGTGGGTGCAAAGGCATTCCTGAAAATATCTGCATCTCTAATTCCCATAACCATCCAGATACTGCCCAGTTTTGTTTTTCTTTTTAAGAAGAATTACCCAATAGAGGTTGGAGTTTGTTTATTAGTGGTTCATTGTGCACAGCAGCAAAAAGAGGAGACGGTTGGAGACAGCAGTATTTAAAAACAAAAAACACAAGTGCTCCATTTTTTTTTTTAAATAAACCACACAGTTGCTATGGCACGATCTGTTGGGCCCATGGGTTACTGAATGTTCTTGAGTCCAAGGCTCTAGATTATAAAGGATGATGAGATACGTCAACAATTTCTGGGGTGGAAGGCGGGGAATACCATCTCTTGCAATGTACATACACATCCATTGTGAGAGGCATCATGATTTCAGAGACATTAACATCTAGGTAAAATGCCAAGAGGGAAATAGGGTGTGTGAATGCACAGTGTCCAGGGGAGGGCAGGACAGCTGCTGTCTCCTGTGGGAGCGGGGGTAAACAAGGCAAGGGATGGTTTGGGGGTGCTACTGAGTTGGGGGTAGAATGGCACCTCTATGGCGGGAGTGTGGGAAGCCTCATAGACATAAATGCTTCTCTCAGAGAAAACACCCTTCCCTTTATTTCCACACCTCGCTCAGAGAACCTTTCTGGATTTCTCTCTCTCTCTCTCTCTCTCTCTCTCTCTCTCTCTCTCTCTCTTTTCACTTGAAGTCTGCTCTTAAGGTTTATTTTGAACTGGTTTAGCCTAAAAAAAGGGTGGAGGGAAGGAAATGAAGGGGTCAAGGTCACTTTCCCCAAGCGATACGACAGGTGCCCCTCTCTCTCCAACCCCTGTCCTGTGCACACTCCAGGTACATGCTGCACTTTGACTGACCTTACTTTTGCTTCATGCAATGGACCGAACTTCCTTTTCTCATATTTCTAATACATATCTTTTCATAATTAAACATTTAAAAAATATTTTTATTTATTTGACACACACACACAGATAGCACACACAATAAGGGGTAGCCACAGGCAGAGGGAAAGGGAGAAGTGGGGTTCCAAGCCCAAACCCTGGGATCATGACCTGAGCCAAAGACAAATGCTTAACCGGGTGTCCCATATTTTAACATTTCTGAAATGGATTGTGTTTTAAAATTGATAACATCTTAGGGTCCGTGATACCCAGAGCTGTCCCACCTGGCACTCCCATGCCAGCTTTGTGTTCTGATGTTGCCCCTGGGGTGAAGTTCAAACTCTTTGTTGGCTTGGGTTTGGCCCCCTCCCTGTGTGGCCGTGGTTCAGGGTGGCCTGGGTGCCCACCCCACCTCACACTCTCTGTCCCCCTCCAATGCCGGGCATTCGGTAGTCCTCAATGGAGACCGTCCCGCCTGCCTGAAGCCTCCTCTGACCCACGGATGCAGTGGGATCTCTTTGTCCCCTGCTCATGGGACTCTACCAACTGTAGACTGTGCACTTCGTGGTCACGGGCCCTGTGTGTCTTGTTCATCTAGCATCTGATGCTCACCACAAAGTTCTATAAAAAATGAAATTCAACCAAGTAAACTGGAAGATCTAATTGGCTTTATTAAGGAATTCATGAATCCAGCCGCTTCCCATCTAACAACCAGACAGATGCTCCCAGGAGTCGCGCAAAATGGAAGGCAAGGAGTTATTAGCAAAGGATAAGAAAGGACTGTTCCAAGACAGATCATCTTCTTTTGGGGGAGAGGGAAACGGCAGGATTTTTTTTTTTTTTTAAATCATGCATTTGACCTCCCTAGTGCTCAACAGGAAATTTTTAACAGATTGACTGTTAAAAGGCTGCATTCCTTCCAAATTGTAATTAAGTCACCTTTGCTGTTGTAGAGAGGCAAATGACTGCATTTGGGGCTTGTAGTTTCTTTTTTTAGCAACTTTAAGAGAACGGATGAATAATGAGCACCGTGTTGCAACACTTGGTGAGTGCGTGCTGATTAAAATGTTGCAACGGCTGCTGGCAACCAGGCAATCCATTCTCTTTAAGCCCTCGCACGTCATCATTAGATTATGGGGAGGACAGAGATGCTGCCCAGGAAGTGGGGGTGAGGATGGTGTCACGGGAGCAAAGGATTGTGCCCACTTTCCTTCACACTACCAAGGTTCATATGGCGTGGATACCCGTGGGATCCTCACCCCGCCTTTCCCACACCGTATGGCATGTCCTCTCGGAACATCGGCTCTCTGGGTTGCAAACTGGGAAAGCTGAGGCACGAGGCCAGGCATTGCACACAGGGACACTGAGAGCTGTCCAGGGTGTAAATTCCTACTGGGAACTGGAGGCATTTTCTAGTCAAGGGTCTTGCCTTCAAGGATGGACATGTACCTCCTGGGGGAAGGAGCAGCCAGGAGCCTTGGGGAATCCCCAGCAGTGGATCCGCTGGCTCAGATTCAGTCCTTTGTCCTTCACTGCTGTTTAGTAATGAAGCCCTTGGTATCATTGAATTAGCTAGGGCCCACCTGAGGATTTTGCCTTTGTCAAAAAACTGAAGTCTGATGGTTTTGCAGCATCTACAAATCAAGAGTGCTTTCCACTTGCATTTTATGGTCAGGCGGGGTAAGATATTGTAATGAAGGGTTGGGTCTAGAGGCAAGTGACATTTCCAGACTAAGAATCACACTGGCTTCAAACCCTAAATCTTATTTCTTTGTGGAATCTTTTGTTGTGGATACAATTAGAGTCTTTTGGGGGACCAGCTGGGCAAGCGGGGTCAGATTCCTGTGGACTCTGCTATAGTTCATGTTTTACTAAGGGGTCTTGGGGGAGCAGGTGTCCTGGTTCCATTCCTGGTGGCCCTTTTGTCCCCACCCTTGTCCTGCAGAATTCCCATGTGCTCTCCTCTCTCTTTCCCCTGCTGAAAATGCAACCTACCCCTTTAATTTAGGGGCCTGTCTAGGGTGTGGGACACTTTAGAGATGTTGAGGCTCAAGTAATTGTGCCTACCTCTGCAGAGAAGGGACAGGAAGGGTTTCCTCTAACCATACATAACAAATGCTTATGATTTTGCTATGCGGATCTGGAAGAGAATCTGGTCTCATTGTTCCAGAAAGGAGGCATCAGATGTTAGCTTTTCCTTTTCTCTTTTAGAAGCTGGCCTCAGGAGGTTCTCAAAGGCTGGCCCCAGAGGGGTCCCCAGCCAGTCTTTTGAGGAGGATGAAGCATCTGCATAGAACAAGAATGCATGTTCTTACATCTCCCTTCCTTCATCTCAACCCCCTGCCAGGAAGGGACGGGTGATGGCCATCCTGAGCTCCTCAAGTGGCCCTGTATATAAAGAAATGGTGACTCCATTTACAAGCACCAGGGTTTGGAAATGGTAATCGGCTTCTCCCCAAACCCAGCTTCCTTTGGCTGACATTCCAAGGCTGTCGGGTTCTGGTGGAGGGCGGAGGTCCAACGTTATCACATGGTATCTGATCCCGTTTTCAGTGAGAGGTCCTGAATCACTCTTCAAGGTCTGAAACACTCTTCAAGATCACCAGGAACATCCGGTGGCCTTTGGTTCCTTGGCTGTGTCTCAGCGATGGCTGACCCTTCTGGAAGAGGGCGCAGATTTAGAGAAAGCAGCATGCAGGGCGGAAGGATTTCCACAAAGGCCACAGGCTTGAAACCATGACAGACGACAAGCAGGCGCTGGTGCCTGGACTCCAGTGGACACTCTTACCGAGGGCAGGGCATGAGATGTCCTTCCTCGGGCACCCTCATTGGGCTGCCTAGGTGCTCCAAGAGATATGGGAGGCGGGTCAGGGCAAGGGGAGGGCTGAGGCTGGGGGAGGGGAGAGCAGGAGCCTGGGGAGGAAAAGAACCAATGTGCTCTTCCTCGACGGACAGCTAGTGGGAACTAGCTGTGCGGTTTCCAGAGCAAATCCCTGGGTGGCACCCACATCAACAGAAATCAGAACTGATTCTTCATCCGAAATAGGAGGTAGCTGCCGGCACTGGAGAGGCTTTTTTTTTCTTTCCATTAAGCTTTTTTTTTTTTTTAATTCTAGTATAGTTAACATACTATTCTATTAGTTTCAGGTGTACAATATAGTGATTCAACACTCAGTGTTTTCACAAGTGCCCTCCTTAATCCTCATCCCCCATTTCACCCATCCCCCACACCCCGCTGGTAACCACAAGTGTGTTCATAGTTAAGGGTCAATTTCTTGGTTTGTTTCTTTTTTTTTTCTTTGTTCGTCCTTTATTAAACTCCATATATGAGTGAAATCACGCGGTATTTGTCTTCTGATTGACTAACCTCACTTAGCATGATACCATGTTGTCGCAACGGGCAAGATCTCATTCTTTTTTTTTTTTTTTTAACTATTTTATTTATTTATTTGACAGAGAGATCA
Organism: Spilogale gracilis; assembly: GCA_004023965.1. Lineage (NCBI taxonomy): Eukaryota > Metazoa > Chordata > Mammalia > Carnivora > Mephitidae > Spilogale > Spilogale gracilis. Next base: position 17,488 of record PITA01005163.1, on the reverse strand, counting down.
CAAATAGGCAGAGAGGCAGGCAGAGAAAGAGGGGGAAGCAGGCACCCTGCCAAGCCGAGAACCAGAGGTGGGGCTTGATCCCAGGACCCTGAGATCATGACCTGGGCGGAAGGCAGAGGCTTAACCCTCAGAGCCACTCAGGCGCCCCAAGATCTCATTCTTTTCTATGGCTAATATTCCATTATATATATGTACGACTTCTTCATTACCCATTCATCTGTTGATGGCCACTTGGGCTGCTTCTGTAATTCGGCTACAGCAGATAATGCTGCTAGAAACATCCAGGGGAAGCTATCCCTTTGAATTAGTGCTTTTGTATTTGGGGGAAAAATACCCAGTAGTCCTCAAATTGCTAGAGAAATGTAAAATGGAAGGAAATTAAGATGGATACACTAATCCTTCAGTAAATCTTGACTTCAGACGGAATACATTTCTTCCGCATTCTTGAAACCTCCCCCTCCCCTTCAGTTGTTTGTATAATCCTTTGTTCCAGGAACTATCACCGCTGATACTTAGTAACCAGACTGAGATCCGGTGCCAGCCTTAGTCATGCGACCACCTTGAAGACCTAAGAGCAGCACATCGCAGATTCCTGTAGAAACCATCCAGATCCTGTGTTTTCCTCTAAAACCCCTCCGCCTTTTATCCTGAGTGGGCTCGCAGTCTCCCAGGGGCCGGAACCTGCTGCAGTCTCCTTTGTTGAGCAAAGGAATAAACTATCTTTCCTCTTTATCGCCAAAATCTGTCTCCGACTCACACATTTCGGCTCTGGAGCAAGGAGGTGGATTTCTGACAACAGTGCGGTTGCTGGATTGATCATAAGGTGGTTCTATTTTTAACCCTTTGAGGAATCTCCCTGCTGTTTTTCCGCAGGGGCTGCAGCAGTGTGCATTCGCAAGAGCACACAAGGATTCCTTCTCTGTGGTGGGGCTGTTTAAAGAGCCCTCCGGACAGCTTCCTTCTTGGCTTGAGGCTGGCCTGGGTGGGAGGCGAAGGAGTTCCCTGGGGGTCTCGCGCCACACCTGCAGTGCCGGCTCTGAGGCTCCTGGTGTGATGTCGCAGTCCGATGAGCAGGCGCAATGGGCCTGGAATGGCGTTCCTGACAAGACAGGCCATTTGGACCCCTGGCCCTGACAGCTCATTTCTCTGGAATGCTACAAAGCGCGCTGAGCTCACTCCCCGGCAGGAAGGGTGCAGCCAGAAATGACCTGCCCTATCTGGCTTGGCCATCTTGAGCTCTTAGGGGGTTTCCCCTCTTTGCTTCTCTGGGTGATTTTCAGCCCCATGGAATTTTGTGTCTGGATCTCCTCTGTGAGGAAGTGGGGTGGAGGGTGGAAGGGAGCTAATGTGTGCGGGCCCTAGCCCTCTGTTCCCCGTACTTTGGAGAGTTTATCCTTTGAAAACCTAACCGTTTCCCTGCGGCGCAGACATCCTTGTGCCATGGAGCAGGCCAAAGAAATCAGACAGAGACAGGCTAGGGAACTATATAGCCAGGGTGCAGGTCTGCACCGGGGACATTGAGCCCAAGGTGGCCTCGCTGCACCCCTAGTGGGGAATGAGCCCCAGCCTGCTCACAGCGCCGGAGGCAATGCCTACCATGCATCTCCGTGGGGAGAGAAACATTAGGGGTAACTGGAAGGCACAGGACAAGTCATTTGCCTCCACCCCCCAAAATGTAGAGGCTCTAGAATGCCTCTACCCCTTGCCCAGAGTGCTGGTCTGTCGGGGTTGTGGGGGAAAGTGGGTGGCAGCCCCAGAGAGGAAGGGGCCAAAAGATGGCCGTTGGGGAAGTGAAATTTACACCAATAGCTGTAACAAACAATCTCCTCATTTCTCAGTGGTTTAGCATAAGGGGCCTTCATGTTGCTTGGATCATGTGATGGTCCAAGGCAGATATTCTTGGTCAATGGGTGGGACTCGACCCTCCCACCTTGTCTCTAGTTCCTTGACTTGTTATTTCTGTAGTCGGCAAATGGAGAGAAGAGGATGGGGCATTTCCACCCACTTCTTAGGATCCCAGCCCAGGAGTGGCTCTGCATGGCTGATTCCATTCTGTTGGCAAGAACTAGTCACATGGCTTCACCTGGACACCAGGGCTCTAGGGGATGTAGTCCCGGGGAGGGGGGCTGTCTACTAGTGAGCGTCCCATCCTTGGCCAGGCAGAACCCAGTTTTGATGTGTCTGCTCTCTGAGGACCACTTACTGGAGGAGAAGGAGAAGGAGGAGACTCTCAGAATCCCAGTCTTGGAGAGATGTGTCAACAGCTGTAGGCCCAGGCTTAAGGAGAGCTTTGCTCCCCTGAGAACTGTGGACTCTCTCTGGTTTTAGCCTCTGGGCTGGGGTCTACAGCCTAGGAAGCAGGCTTAGAACAGGGAACCTTGGTGGGGAATGGCGGTGAGCAAAAGAGAGTTTGTTCTTAGGGAATCGGAGTTAGAGCAGAGCCAAATGTGGGGTCTTTCCAGGCCAGGGCACCCCGAGAGGGTCAGGGTGCTTACAATAACTTCACAGATCTTACCTGGGAGACAGGTGGGCTCATGGGCGAGTGATCCCTGAATCTGGGTGGGAAAGTCGACAGACCTGGGGCTCCCAAAAAGGGATCATTCATAGCTCCTTTATTGTCTGCCAGCAACTTGGACATGGTCGATCACAAATACACCGAGGAAAGGGAGCCATACTAACAAGTGAAGTTTGAATTATGCTAATTACTGGGACAATGAACGCTTTGGAAATCTGAATGAATGATTTGGATGTCAATTCTCCGAGGTGCCTCATGAGTGAGTAAAGCAGATGACTAAAATTTTATCTCCCAGAGCCCAGAATCAATCGTTCTGCTATCTGGCTGGCTGCTGGAATATTCAAAAGACATCACCTTATACCAGCGGTGAAAGAAAAACTATCTCTAACCCAAGTAGGAAGTGACTGAGGCATGAGTAAGCCTCCGTGAGGGCAGAAACAATAGAAGAGAAATAGGAAAGAAAAGAAAAACCATTGTAAAGAAAGGAATATTTGCTTAGTGGCATGGATAACTCTTAATTATTTATCCTTGAGATAAGTACCCAGCATGATAGTCAATAGAAGTAATTGTGTCTTTTTAACCTTCCATAGACTCCCTCCCCCGAGTCACAGATACTCAGCCAAAAATGATATAATATGTAAAGCCAAAAATTTGAGTGGGAGAGAAACTTAATAATGATAATTAAATGGATAAACATATGTTCTGCCAAAAGTTTAGCAATGTTGTAACCAACTGAGTAAGAGTTTTCTCAGAGATACTCAACATGAAGTTTCTTGGTTTGTAAGGAAACACAGGGAGCTTTCAACTGGAGAAAAGTGTCAGTCAAAAACAAGAATTTGCTGCTCTGGCTTTATTTAGAAAGCCTCGGGATGGATGACAAGGGTGAGTGAAAGAGAGAAAGGCAGGGAACTGAATGGAAACTTCTGGTGGTCCTCCAGCTTCCACGTGACCTGTAAAAGAAATCCTTACAGGAACTGGTGGACAGAGAGACACCCATTACATCACTCAGCCCAGGATTACAAGAGCAGAAGAGCAAATTACAGGAAAAGTGGGTTGTGCAGCCTCTTAATGCTGTTGCAAGGAAAGAAGGTAGCCTATTACCGACAGAAGCTTCCAGCTCTTCCCCCACGCCAGCTGGGTTCCCGGGGTCCCATGTCAGGCAACAGTGAGGGAGGGAGCCCAGGAGAGAGACTTTCAGGGGAATAGGCAAGAGACCCTGGATGTGTGAGGACTGTGGCCACCCTGAGCATAAATCAAGCAATAAATGGAAGGGAGAGCCAGCCAGCCCGTGGGCCTGGGCAGAGGTTCAGCCATGAACCTCTCTCCAGTAGGGCTCCCACCCAGGGCCCTAGCTCAGCCATTGTCACAGACCTCCAATGCTGCCGTATTACTTGTTTCTGCAGAGACACTGTACCAGGGGCAGTGTCTGCTCTACTCTTTGGTCCAGAGCATGAAGACTGAGGACAAGCTTCACTGCCCTGCCCCTCCTCCCCAGCCATAGCTGGTGTTGGATTGGAGGTTCAAGATCTATGTCGAAAATACCAAATCTCATAACCAAGGCTAGCCTTCCTTCACTACCCCCTCATGGACTCCCTACCCTTCTGATTCCTCCCAGGAAACCATAGGAAAAGTGGGTTCACATGGTTTCTACCCAAGGAGGGCACCTGTGGCCAGAGAAGATTTGGGACAACAGAAAGACAGGTCCCAGGGACACCAATGTCATTGAACCTGAATGTTATGTTATGGTCTGAACACTTGTGACCCCACCCCCACATTCAGGTGTTGAAACCCTAACCCCTGGTTGTGAGGGCATTAGGAGGCAAGTCTTTGGGAGGTAATTAGATTTAGATGAGGTCCTCCCAGTGAGGCCCTCAGGATGGTATTAGTGTCCCTAAAAGAAGAGGAAGAGAACCCAGAGACCTGATCTTTCTCTACTATGTGATTTCTTTTTCTGTTATGGGAAAATCTTACAAAAATGATCTGATGAATTCCATGTTGATGGTGCTCCAGATCCTAAAGGGTTTTGTCCTCTAGAAAAACCTCTGCGTTAAAGAGCATGAAGCATGAAGACCAGCAGGAGTCCCCTGACATCCTGACATGTTCCTTCTGGCGGTGAGTTTGAGGACTCACATTTCTCCATGTTGAAGCTGAGGCTTCTCTAGCTTTCAAGGAGGGAGACTGTACTTGCCCTTGGCCAGGGAAGACTCCTCAGCCTTGCCCTTTTGGAAGACTTCCCCAAGAGGGCAAAATGATTGTGGTTCTCCATTCATAACTTTTGCTGGACCATACATTAGAAAGGGTGTCTGCAGGTATGTGCTGCATAATCAACGGTTCCAGCTTTGCTCAGGGAGGTCACAGCACCATCCCCCTGAGATTCAGAACCTGACTTGGTGCTTGTCACTTCTCACCTGAGTGTTCTAGCTGAACACTACCCACTGCTGGTGGTTGGTGGACAGCAGAAGTCACTGCATCTTTTTGAGTCTGGCCTTTGGGTCCCAGGTGCCCTCTGATCCCTCCCCTGCAGCCCGGAGCCCTGATGGAGATTTCCCTGCCCCAGGCCTGGGGGCAGAAGCAGTGGACATACAAAGAAAGGGCAGTCTGGGGAGTTAAATGAGATGACACGTGTTAGGACTTGAAGCCAGGAACATATAACCTGGTCAGATGGAGGCCCCTCGGGTGCATCTGGGTGACTCCCCACCCAATGTACCTCCTCAAGGTGCCTTTATGGGTGATGGGTGGGAAGACTTCTGTGAGAAGAGCCAGCAGCCAAATAAACAACACGATCATGATCATTCCAACTCCTTACCCACCCCGTGGTAAAAAAAGTCAGTTGGGTGTTAAACTAAATCATCATCATCATAGAAGTCATCTTCATAAGCCAAGGTCCTAATGGAATAGATTCAGAGACAGACACCGAGAGAAGCTGTTTGAGATGCCCAGAACCTTCTGGTCACTTGGCAGCAGAGCCAGGCCTTGGTTCCGGTCCTCTTCACTCCTTCCCCCACACAGGATAGTGAAGTATGCTCCACCAGTCCATTGACCTTTGTCTTCAAATCACATCAAATTCAGTGCCTTGTACCCAAACTGTTTCTCTGGGTGGTGGTGGTGGTGGGGGCTGGTATACTCTTGGTGGGTCTTCTTAGATTTTGGGGGTATTGCTAAATTTAAAAATAGGAAATCATAAAGAGGAATTGGATAGGGATTCCTGATTTATAATGTCTGTCTTGGTCATATCTTGTCAGGAATTTCATCAACTTTCACTTCTTAAGGGTTACTGAGGGAGTCATACTGTCAGCTTTCATCAGTTACCCCCCAGACCCTTGCTAAGAGGCAGTGCACCACTTGTGGGGACTTGGGCTTCCAATTAGGCCAGAGAGCCTGAGCCAGTCTGACCTCCACCCTTGTACACCCCCCCCCCAGATATCTGCAATGACCTATGCTGTTGGATAACTATGGTGAAGCCATTCTCTGACATCATATCTGTCATTCTTTGACTAGGAGACATGACATTTCTCAGGCCATGAGCAAAGTCAAGCTGGAAAGACTCCAAGGGAACTTTGGGTATTCATAGTGCATAGAGCAAGGAGGAAAGAGTCTGGAGACACTGGGGAGGTAGCTCATCAGTTGCCTTACATGTCACAAGAAGCTGACAGCCTGAGGTAATACACGCACAACCCAAAGGGGACCTAAGAGGAGAAATGGGACCATGCATCTCCTTGAGAGTAGTGCCTACTAAAAAGTCATGGACCTCTCTTTCTCCTTATAGTTCTCCTTTGGGCTGTGCACATACTTAAGGCAGTTAGCTTCTTGTGCTTGGGCTCTGTACTCTGCATTAGTGAAAAGTCAGAATTTAGGGGGTGCTGCCTTCTGGGGGTCCCTCTTTCTTTGTCACTTCTCAGTGGCTCATGTTCTAAGTCACTTTATGTGGTTGATTAAAAATGAGTCTCTGCCTAAACAGTCCCTGCCTAGAATGACGGGACCTTGTGCATAAACTCCGCAGACAGTTCTAGGGGTAAATGTCAACTCCACACGTGTTTATCAAATCCACAGATTGTGTTGAAAAAAAATTAGGAATTGTATAATATCAGTGAAGTTATACTGCATCCCAGTGACATTGGGCACCTTACCCTCCCATGTAACATCTGATCCCCACAAAACCTTCAAAGGTAGATGCTGTTATCACCTCTACTACTTTGGACATGAGAAAACTAGACTTGGCAAGGGCCAGTGACCCTCCCCAGGACACATGAGTAGAGAGGCAGAATGAGACCAAACTCAGGTCTGTGTGAGTTCAGAGTTTACTTCCCTCACATGACCCTTCCAGCCTCTCAGTGGATAGATGATGGTAACTTTGAGGGTACAGAAGGCGTGATGGCTTCAGGAGGGTATCCAAGCAAGTCAGGCCTTACAGATGGATAGAACTCAGATAAGACTAGAGGAAAGAAGGGGAATTCCAGGTGGGATGAAACAGCAGGGACAAACACACATAACTGGTTTGATGGATGAAGAATGAACAAGTTTGGCCAGAATCAAGCAGTGTTTCTCAACAATGGCACCACTGGCATCAGATTGGGATAATTGCTCACTGTGTGGGACTGTTGGAGGCCCATTAGAGGGCAATTTGCATGCATGGACCCTGCCTGCTAAATGCCAGTCACCACCCTCATCCTTGTGGCAACCATGATGTTTCCATGCATTTCCATACACCCTCCAGGGCACACCTTGTTGAAAACCACTAGAGCAAACAAGAGTTGGCAATCAGGGTGGGATCTGGAGTGCGACTCAAGAAGGCCTTGAAGAGCAAAGGAACAAATTTGACCTGGATCATTAAGACAATGGGAAATCACCAAAGGTTTATGAGCCAAGACTATAAAGGGAGCTGGAGTGGAGAAGTTGGGGAAAGGGAGATCCCAGACTCAAAGGAGAGAAGACTGTTGGGGTAGCTAAGAATACCTGGAGTCGTGCTCTGTGCATCCTACTGTGGTCAGTCTTGTGTGCCCATTGGAGGGGGTCCAGCACCACAACAGGCAGAAGAGATAACAAGACTGAAGTAGAGGGTGCTCCTTTATCCATCTCCAGAAGAATCAGGGAGCTGTATGTTCAGGGCGTGTAGGGATCAAAACTACATAATTAGAGAGATACACTACCCTGATGTTAACAGTGAATGAAACTAGAAAAAGATGACCAGGAGGCTTGCTAATGACGATTTCTTTTCTGTTTTGGCCTGATTTGTTTAAACTATCTCTGAACCTACATCTCTTTATCCAGGAGGTCATCAAACTCTGTCCCAGAATTAAATTATAAACAAGGGACATGCCATACCAAGCATGAGTACTCGATCCAGAGATCTTAAAAAACTCATGTCCACACTAATAGGTCCTCAGAAAACTTGGCCCTTAGCTTCAGGCAGAGAAAAGCATGGGCTCTGTGGGGGTAAAGGAGGAAGGATCTCTGAGGTCCATATGTGAGATGCCTGGGCCAGATTGAAGGTATCTGGGGGGTGCCTCTCTCCACATGTGTCCCAAATGGGGCAGCTCTGCTGGGGAAGGAAGAATGAGACATAAACTCCTGGCGTATGGGAACCACTGGGTATCATTCTTTGGCCTGAAAAAGATGCTGCAATTGCTTGCATTCCAGTTATCAGACAGTTTCAAGAGTGATATGTAGTTTTGTTTATAAGGAAAAACGCCAAGCCCTGAGAAAATTCCCAGAACAATGATTGTAACTCATGACAAGACGGCATGTGAATTTTTTTCTGGCGCCTTGGCCTAGGTTGTTGATGTAGAACCTTGTGGGATTTTCTTTATCATCCTCTGAGTAAGTTATGCTTTTTCACCAATAATACTGATTTTTAAAAATGAAATGTCACGGCTCTTTGGTGGTATTTCAAAGGTATCCTAACCTGAGATCCGTGGTACAAAGAAATTCCTCTGTTCCATTTTAGGGGGGCTAAAAATCACCATTTGCATTCAGAATGAAGGCTTATTTTGCAGTACATTATTCCACTGAAACTGGATTTTATCTCAGGAGGTGGGGTGATGTGATCCTGGTTTAATGAAATTTAAAAATTTTCCAAGTCCTTCAAACACCCACAATCATATGACAGCAGAGCAAATTTTGCTATGTATTTATCAAGGAACACCACCCAGAAACGCATTCCAAACTTTCATCAATTTTGAAAGTGTTTGGCTATTATCTCTACAAATGTTGATTCTGCCACATTCTTCCTGTGCTTTCTTCTGATTTATTAAATGCATGTTTATCTTCTAACACCATCCTTCATGTCTCTTAGCCTTTCTTTCATATTTCCCATTTTTTATGTGTCTCAATGCTTCATTCTGAATGATTTTTACTAACTTAACTTCCAGTTCCTGTATTCTCTCTTTAGCTTTTTTCTAACCTTCAATTGTAAGGTCTGAGCTTAGGGGGGGATCTTGGGAAGATGGAAGAGGAGAAAGCACCAAAAATCTGTTTCCCTACCTAGACAATGACTATGTTTGATGTAGCTATTTTGGAACTCTGGAGTCTATCGAAGGCTTATGACTTCTATAGAAATATTTGGATGGTAAAATGTGGTTAATTTTGGCCAATTTCAGCTCTTAGCACAGTAGCAACTACCCCTCTCCCATCCCTAGCCAAGTGACAGGCAGCTGTGCATGTGTTCCTGGAGCATCATGTACACAGCTTGCAGGAGCCAGGTGGGGCAAAAAAGGCTCTGTCCTCTTGTCCTCCAAACACCAGGAATCTGCTCTCCATATGTGGACACTGACTGTTGGTTCTGATCACAGCTACATAGTCAAAGAGGCAGGCAGCCATTGTTATTATACCTTTCCCCATTATTGGAAGCTCCTTCCCATTTGGCTAAGGTGACATCCAGGGACTTAAGAGCTACTGTCCTTTTCTCCCGATCATTTTTTGCTTTTTCCCCTTTTGGGAGCCAGACATTAGAGACGAGGACATTCAAAAACAACTGCATATATGAAGAAAATTAGAAAATGACCACATATGCCCAAGGAGAGGCTCAGAAAAGACTGCAGAAGATCTTAAGTTTATAACTCAACTTGATCCTCCACACAGAGTCAGCCAGCAGCAATAAAACAAAAATACAAAAAAATAAACAAAAACAGTAATAATAATTAAAAAAACCCCAGCAAACCCTGCTTTCCAAGTTACCATATTATTAGATTCCAATGTTTAGTGCTCAACATCAAATTATAAGACATATGAAGAAAGAAGAAAGTATGGCCCATTCAAAAGTAAAACATAATTTAACAACCTCTGTCCCTGAAAAAAGGCTTAAAGGCAGATATACTAGACAAAGACTTTATTTCTTTTAAGATTATTTTTTATCTTAAAAAGTTTTATTTTTAAGTAATCTCTACATCCAACATGGGGCTTGAACTTACAACCCTGAGTTCAAGAGTCACATGCTCTACTGACTGAGCCAGCCAGGTGCTCCTAGACAAAGCCTTTAAAATAAATATGTCTTAATGATGCTGCGAGAGCTAAAGAAAGATGGGAAGGGGGAAAATCAAGAAAATGAATGTGTGAACAAAATGGAAATATCAATAAAGAGATACAAATGCTTAAGAAATAGAAAATCAAAACAAAAAGAAATTCTAGAGTGAAAATACAATAACTTAAATGAAAAATTCACTAGACATATTCACAGGCAGATTTAAGTAGGCAGAAGAAAGAATCTGCAAACTTGACCACAGACTAATGGAAATTATTGAATCTGAGGAACAGGAATTAGATAGATTGAAGAATCTCTTCAGGAGTGAACAGGGGTGCTTGGAATTCTCAGTCAGTTAAGCATCTGCCTTTGGCTCAAGTCATGATCCCAGGGTCCTGGGATTGAGTCCCATGTTGGGCTCCCTGCTCAGTGGGGAGCCTGCTTCTGCCTCTCCCCCTCCTACTCATGCACTCTCTCTCTCTTTCAAATAAATAAATAAAATCTTTAAGAAAAGAAAGGTCACAGAGCTTAAGGGACCTGTGGGACACCATAAGATGGACTAACATATGCATTGTAGGAGTCCCAAAGAAGAAAGAGAATATTTTTTAAACTAATGACTGAAAACTTCTCCAGTTGGATCAAAGTCATGAATATAAACATCCAAGAAGCTTAACAAGCTCCAAATAAGATGAACTCAAAGAAAAACAAACTGAGACACATTATAATCAATATTTCAAAAGTCAAAGACAGAGAATCTTAAAAGCAAAGTAGCAAGAGAAAGTGAATTGCCATACATAAGGGATCCTCAAATAAGGTTGTCAGCAGATTTCTCATAGAAATGCTGAAGGACAGAACACAGCATGCTAATACATTCAAAGGCTAAAAGAAAAAAAAATCCAACCAAGAATATTATATCCAGCAAAACTGTCTTTCAAAAGTGAGAGCGAAATTAAGACATTCCTGGATACACAAAAGCCAAGGGCATTTGTGACCCATAGATCGGAGCTGCAAGAAATTATCAAGGAATTCTTGCAAGGCAAAGTGGAAGGGCATTAGATAGTAATTTAAGTAGTATGGAGAGATAAAGGAAAATATATTGGGAATTATAAAAGAAAATATTGTTGTAACAATGGTTTGTAACTGTACTTTTTGTTTTCTACATGACTGAACAGCCTAATATATTTAAAGAAAAAAAATTATTCCTGTAAAATTGAGTAACATTTCTAACCTACTGTAACCTCTTTTTGTAATTTCAAGTCTTATTTTCTACATAATTTAAAAGGCGAATGCATTTAAAATTATTAGTTTATGTTTCAGGACACACCTGTATAAAGATGTAGTTTTGTGACATCAACAACCAAAAGAAGTGGGGACAGAGCTGTAAGGAACAGAAATAATTTTTATGTTATTAAGGTTAAGCTGATATAAATTCAAACTGGAGTGTTATAACTTTAGAATGTTAAATGCAATCTCCATGGTAACCACAAAGAAAATAGCTATAGAATATACACAAAGGGAAATGAGAAAGGAATTTATACATTTCACTACTAAAAAAAACCCAAAACAAAACAAAACAAAAAATAAACACACAAAAAAGATAGTCATGCAGGAAATAAGAAATGAAAATCTATAAGGCATACAGAGACCAAATAACACGATGATGGAAGTAAGTTCCTACTTATCTGAAATTACTTTAAATGTAGATGGATTAAACTCCTCAATTAAAAGACAGAAATTGCAAAATGGATAAAAACACATGATCCAAGTATATTCTATTTATAAGAGACTCACTTGAGATCCAAAGACACAAGCAGGTTGAAAGTGAAAAGATAGAAAAAGATATTCCATACAAATAGTAAACAAAAAGAAAAGGGATAGGTACACTAATATAGAAAGAATTTAAATAAAAAAGTTAATAAGATACAAACAAGGACACTATATGTTAATAAAAGCTCAATATGTTAAGTAGACTTAACAACTATAAACATCTATACACCTAATGAGAGACCATCAAAGGAGGTAAAAGAAAAATTGACAGAATTAAAGGGAGAAATAGATATGTCTATAAGAGGAGTTGGAGACCTCACTACGGCATTCACAGTAATGGCTAGAAAGCTTGGGGAGAAGATAAGTAAAGAAATAGAGAATTTAAACAACACATCAATCCTACTATATCTGATAGATATAGGTATATAGAACACTCTACCCAATAATGGCAGAATAGACTTTTTTCTCAAGTGCACAGGGGACATTTTCCAAGATAGACCATATGTTAGGTCACAAATTCAATCTCAAAAAATTTTAAAAAGATGTAACTTTAAATATGCTATCTACTTTCTCTGATTATAATGAGATGAAACAACTGTCTTAAGATGTTCTTAAAGAATGTGAAATTAAAAACAAAATGAAAACTGGAAAACTCACAAAGTTTTGTAAATATAATAGCACAGTATTAATTAACTGCTGGATTGAAGATAAATTAAAAGGAAAATTCAACACATCAAAACTGATAGGGTAATGTAAAAGTGGTGTGAAGAGGTAAATTTATAGCTATAAACAAAACATTAAATACAAGAACTATCTCAAATCAACAACTTAACTTTACAGTTTAAAGAGTTAGAAAAAGAACATACTAAAGATAAAGCTAGTGGAAGGAAGGAAATAACAAAAATTAGAGAAGAGATACATGAAAGGACAGTAGAACAATAGAAAAAATCAATGAAATCAAAAGTTAGTTCTTAAAAAGAGATCAACAAAACTGATTGACAAAGCTTTAGCTAGATGGACTAATTAAAAAAATAGACAAGGCTCAAATTACTAAGATCAGAAATGAATGTGGGGGCATTACTAGTGGTTCCATAGAAATAAAAAGGAATACAAGAAAGTACTATGAATAACTGTATGCAAATAAATTGGATAACCTAAATGCAGTGGACAAATTCCTAGAAACACAAAACCTTCCAGGAGAAAATCAGGAAAAACTAGAAAATCTGAATAGATTTATAACTAGTAAGGATGTTGAATCAGTGATCTAAAATCTCCCAACAAAGAAAAGTCATGGACCTGTTGACTTCACTGGTGGGTTCCACCAAACATTCAAAGGAAACTAATACCAATCCTTCCCAAAACTGTCCAAAAAAATTTTAAGAGTAATGAGTATTTCCAAAACAGTTCTATGAATCCAGTATTACCAGATACCAAAGACAAAGATACTGCAAGAAAACTACAGACCAACTACATCCTTTATGATGTGAAAGTCCGCAACAAAATGCAAGTAAACATAATTCAGCAACATATTAAAAGAATTATACACTATGGCCAAGTGGGACATATTCTTGGAATACGAGGATGTTTAAGCATACAAAAATTGATCGATGTAATGTGTCACATCAACAAAATGAAGGAAAAAACCCCCACATAATTATGTCAGTTGGTATAGAAGAAGCATTTGATAGAATTCAACATGCTTTCATTATAAGACCACTCAGCAAAACTAGGATTAGAAGGAAATTACTTCCACATTATAAAATACATTTATGAAAAATCCATAGCAAACATCATACTCAATGGTGAAAGACTGAAACTTTCTTTCCAAGATCAGAAACAAAGCTTGCTTGCTGTCACTACTTCAGTTGTGGTTGTAGCCGGAGCACCCAAATTGGAAAAGTAAAGTAAAATTATCTCTGTTTGCATGTGCTTTGATCTTCTATGCAGAAAACACTAAAGAGGCCACCCATACAAAAATTGTTAGAAATAATAAGTGAATTCAACAAAGCAGCAGGATGCAAAATCTGTACACAAAAATTAGTTACATTTCCATAAATGAACAGTGAATAATCTGAAAGGGACTTTATAAAAACAATTCCATTTATAATTGTATCAAAAATAATAAAATACTCAGGAATTTACCAAGGGGTTGAAAGACTTTTACAATAAAAACTACAAAACACTGTGGAAGGAAATCAAAGATACCCAAAGTAAATGGAAACACATCAGGAATGAGAAGAATGAATATTGTTAGAATGTCAATACTACAATCTACAGATTTACTCTTAATCTTATCACGATCCCATTTTTTTTTCAAAAACAGAAACACTCATCCTAAAATTCGTGTAGATTCAAGGGACCCTAAATAGCCAAAACAACTTTTGAAAAGAAGAACAAAACCAAAGGATTCACACTTTCCACTTTCAAAAATTACTATAAATTTCTAGTAATCAAAACAGTGTGGTGTTGATATAAAGAGAAACATAGACCATTAGAATGTAATAGAAAGCCAAGAGAGAAACCCTTGCATACATGGTCAAATGATTTTTGACAAAATTGTCAAGATTATTCAATGGTAAAATGACAGTCTTTTTAACAAATGGTGATAGGAAAACTAGGTATCTACATGCAAAATAATGAAGCTAGATCTTTACCTAACATCTATACAAATATTAACTGAAAATGGATGAAGGACCTAAATGTAAGGTCTAAAGCAACAAAACTCTTAGAAGAAAACATAGGACAAAGGTTCATGGCATTGAATTTGTCAATGATTTCTTGGCTATGACAATAGAGTCATAGTTAACAAAAGAAAAATGGGATAAATTAGACTCAGTGAAAATTTTTAAATCTCTAGCAAAAGACCCTATCAACAACAAGAAGGCAACCCATCAACTGGGAGAAAATGTTTGCAAACCATGTATCTAATTGATAAGTGATTAATATCCATATATAGAACACTTAAAACTCAAAACAGAAAACAACCTGATTCAAAAATGGGAAAAAGAGTTAAATAGACAATTCATCCAAGATATGCCAATGTATACAATATAGTGATTTGACATTTCCATACAACACTCTGTGATCATCACAAGGGCCTTCTTTAATCTCCTGCACCTATTTTACCTATTCAATCCCCACCTCCTCTCTGGTGAATCATCAGCTTGCTCTCTGTAAAGAGTCTGTTTCTTGGTTTGCCTCTCTCCCTCTTTTTATCCCCTTTGCTCATTTGTTTTGTTTCTTAAATTCCACATATGAGTGAAATCATATGATATTTGTCTTTCTCTGACTGACTTATTTCGCTTGGCATAATACTGTCTAGTTCCATCCACGTCTTTGCAAATGGCAAGGTTTTATTCTTTTTATGGTCCATTGTGTCTGTGTGTATGTTGTTTGTGTGTGTGTGTGTGTGTGTGTGTGTGTGTGTACATGTGTGTATTTATCACATCTTCTTTAGCCATTTATGACTAATATTACACTTGATGTTAACTAACTGGAAGTTAAATGAAAACAAATAAACAATTAAAAAATGAGGGATGGGAATTAAGGATTATGCTTGTGATGAGCACTGGGTGTTGTATGGAAGTGCTGAATTATACTATATTGTACACCTGACATTAATATTACTGTATGCTAACTGGAAATTAAATAAAAACTTTAAAAAATGCACAAATGGCCAATAAGGCCATGAAAAGATGCTCAATATCACCAAACATTAGGCACATGCAAATAGAAATCACCCATTATGGTGGCTACTAGTAAAAGAACAGAAAACAACACGTGTTGGTGAAGGGATGAAATTGGAACCCCTTGTACCCGCTTAGTAGGGTAGTAAAATGGTACAGTTCCTGTAGCAAACAGTATAGCATTTCCTCAAAAAAATAAAAATGGCACTACCATATGATTCAGCAATTCTGTGACTAGGTACATAGCTAAAAGAGTTGAAAGCAGGGTTCCAAAGAACTCTTTGTACATTCATGTTCCCAGTATTGTTTACAACAGCTGAAATGTTGAAGTGATCCGGGTGTCTGTAGACAGAAGAGTAAGCAAAATGTGGTGTATACACACAACAACATACCATCCAGCCTTAGAAAAGGAAGACATTTTGCAATACATCACAAAATGGATGAATCTTGAGCATAGTATTATAAGTGAAATAAGGAGGTCACAAAAAAACAAATACCATATGATTCCACTTGTATGACATACTTAGTGAAATTGATGGAGAAAGAGGCAGGATGGAGTCACTAAAGGATGGGGGTAGTGGAGAATGGGGAATTGTTTAACAGGTACAGAGCTTTAGTTCTGCATTATAGAAAGAGATACTAGGATGGGTAGGGGTGATGATTGCACAAAAACATGAATCTATTTAACACCGCTAAACTAAACACTCAAAAATGGTTAAGGTGATAAATTTTATGCTATGTGTATCTAACAAAGTAATTTCTTTAAAAAAGAAAAGAAATCCTGATACCTACTATAACATGGGTGAAACTTGAAAGCATTATGCTAAGTGAAATAACCCATGCACAAAATGGAAAATGCTGTATGATTTCATCCATATGAGGTGGGTAGAGTTGCCAAGTTCATAGAGATCGAGAGTAGAATGATTGCTGCCAGGTCTGGGGGAGAAAGGAATGGGGAGTTAGTGTTTAAAGTGCACAGAACTTTAGTTTGGGAAGATGAAAAAGTTCTGAAGATGGATGGTGGTGACAACCACACAGTAATATAAATGTACAGTAATGTCACTGAATTATGCACTTAAAATTTGTTAAAATTTCCACAGCTTGGCGATTGTGGTCATTGCTGCTATGAACATTGGGGTACATATGGCCCTTCTTTTCACTACATCTGTATCTTTGGGGTAAATGCCCAGTAGAGCAATTGCAGGGTAATAGGGTAGCTCTATTTTTAGTTTTTTAAAGGAATCTCCACACTTTTCCAAAACGGCTGCACCAACTTGCATTCCCACCAGCAGTGTAAGAGAGTTCCCCTTTCTCCGCAGCCTCTCCAACACCTGTTGTTTCCTGACTTGTTAATTTTGGCCATTCTGACTGGTCTAAGGTTGTATCTCAGTGTGGTTTTGATTTGAATTTCCCTGATAGCTAGTGACGCTGAACATTTTTTCATGTGTCTGTTAGCCATTTGTATATCTTCTATGGAGAAGTGCCTCTTCATTTCTCTTGACCATTTTTTGATGTGTTCATCTTCTTTTTGGATGTTGAGTTTGAGTAGTTCTTTATAGATCTTGAATACCAGCCCTTTGTCTGTAGTGTCATTTGCAAATATCCTCTCCCATTCTGTGGGTTGCCTCTTTGTTTTGTTGACTGTTTCCTTTGTTGTACAGAAGCTTTTTATTTTGATGAAGTCCCAGAAGTTCATTTTTGCTTTTGTCTCCTTTGCCTTTGGAGATGTGTCTTGAAAGAAGTTGCTGTGGCCGATGTCAGAGTGGTTACTGCCTATGTTCTTTTCCAGGATTTTGATGGATTCCTGCCTCACGTTGAGGTCTTTCATCCATTTCGAGTTTGCCTTTGTGTGTGGTGTAAGAGAATGTGGAAAGAGCCAAGGTGCCCTTCAACAGATGAATGGATAAAGAAGATGTGGTACATATATACAATGGAATACTATGCCTCCATCAGAAAGGATGAATATCCAACTTTTGTAGCAACATGGACTGGATTGGAAGAGATTATGCTGAGTGAAATAAGCCAAGTAGAGAAAGTCAAGTATCACATGGTTTCACTTACTTG